>OX243815.1:46495575-46578075 GCA_945859605.1 Lumbricus rubellus | reverse complement strand
TTATTGTATATGAAATATTTATTTAACAACGCCTTTGTCGTCAATGGCCTTTGTGGTCATAAGACGACGTCAAATTCCGGATTAATAAAAAATCAACCGTATCTGATGCCATTTACTAGCGTTAAACGCTGTATTATAATAGTGTACTAAAAGAACCTGGAGCCGGATATTCTTTTTAAGTAACTTCGTTTCGTATAAAATCCAGTCAGTGGTTCATCGAGTTAATAAACTCTGACAGTGCCAGTCCCAAGTCTGGATAACGGAGGAGGGCGTCGCTAATCATCTTTGCTACAACACAAGCATCAGGTTAGTGACAATCCAACGTCAAACACTGTACCGGTAAGCTTATAATTATAATTATTATCAAATGAAAGTGTTACAATTCATCATCATCATCATCAACAACCGTGGGCTCAATGCCCGTAGGTGTCCGACGCCTTCTTCACAATGTTTCTCCAATTGAGTCTGTCCTGGGCCGCGTGCCCCAGGTGTTGTAGGTCTTCTCCACACCAATCTACAATGTCATCAGTCCATTCTCGATGCGGCCTTCCTCTTTTGTTGTTGCCCTCCATTATTCCAAACATCAGAGTCTTAATCTTTCTGTCATCTTTCATTCTGCAGATATGTCCGAACAATTTCAGTTTTCGTTGGATGATCTTCTGCATCAGATTCTCAGTCATATCCACCCTCTTGTATACTTCGTCATTGTTGATCTTCTGTGTCCATCCTATCCTCAAGATTTTCCTGTAGCATTTTCTCTCAAATGCTAACACTCTTCTTTGTGAATCTTTCGTTAGTACCCATGTCTCGCAAGCATACAACATGCTGCTGAAAACACAAGTCTTTAATACCTCCAACTTTGTTTTTATACGGATTGCTCTGCTTTTTTTAAATTTTCTCCATTGCTTTCAACACTGCTGTTCCCTTTGCTATTCGTATCTTTATTTCACTCTTGCAGTCTAGATCGAATGTCATACTACTTCCAAGGTAAGTAAACCTCTCCACGTTTTCCAGGTGTATTCCTTCCACCATTACCCGTTGCGTGATGTCTTTATCGCCAAATACCATTGTTTTTGTCTTATCAAAGTTCATGAACAATCCATATTTCTTTGCTTCCTCATTCAGCATTTGGGTTGTAGATTCCATTTCTGTTGGGTCCTCCTCAATGATGTTACAATTACACACCAATTTAAAGTTTTATTAATAATTTATATAATGATAATTATATGCAATTATTTTCCCCATTTCCATTAAACTTGAAGATCAAGTGTGATGTGAAGATGGCTTAAGGTGTCAAAGTTAGTGATTATAAATGTTTAAGAGTGTTCTAAGTGCTCTAAAACCAAAGCAAAACCAAATTATCTAGAAGGAGTAAACATATCTGTTAGTGGCAACCTTCAACACAAACCAATGGAGGCTAATTTTCAAAACTTTACACACGCGGTTGGCTTCTTCAACTTCTTTTCATCTTGGGGGTGGATACGATTATCATAAGATACTATTTTTTGTGACAGGCAAGCAGAAATAGCATAGACTAATTGACATTTCATGAGATACAATTTTTTACCTACATGCATAACTGTGCCAACACGACACGGCTCCGATATTTTTTCCTGTCTATGATATTTGATCAGCGACTTTCTGCCAACGATGTGCATGTGATGGCCCTTATTTTCAAGAACTATTTCCATTGCATAATTTTGATTTTCTTGAAGCCCGCGTGTCTCTAAGTAATATTGGCTTTATCGATTTGTTCTCCTGCCTTTTCCAGTAACTCTTTATTTAACTGCCCTGCTGACTTTGATCAATCGATATCAACAAAATAATCTTTTCACCAGCGAAGCGCAACGTGTGCACGCTCATTTTATGATGCTTAATACTTTGGTCTTCAATAATTGGAGTGTAATTGCGGAAAGATTTAAAGGATCTATTGCTAACAATGCGTTTCTTGTCCCTTTAGAATATATAACATCTTTTACATACGTTCGGAAGGTGTCTAAAGAATGCTCATTCTGAAGATGTTTTGTGGACATTTTTTGATGGTCAGGATCGTTGACGTTGACCTTACCTGATATCATTGACGCACGAATCAGTCACTGGTGTCTTTCTGGTTTGCTGAGCATGGTTTCATTATGGTCTGATCTACTGATTGTTTACCGAATAATGTCTTGGCTCTGGAGTGTAAATTGTCCATGCCTTACTATACTACAGAAATCAACTCAACCTAATATTTCGTTATTACGGTGATGGAAAAAGAGATTGGGAGTTAATTTAAAGTGTGACATACAAGTGCTCTCATGCATACATACATACATACATGCATACATGCATGCAAACATACATACATACATACATACATACATACATACATACATACATATATACTGGCTTGCCCCTGGAGGTTATGGTTATTAAACCTTTTTGTTGGGTGCCCGTATTGTTCTGCATTGGTCTGGGAACTAGCCTACTCTCAACATTCACTCTCCTTTATCGTAACACTGTGTACTCGTTTTGTTTCTGTTTATTTCAGGTTAATATCGTTCATTCTCTGGCAGATCAAGAGTACATTCTGACTACTCGACTATCGCATTCATTAATAGTATTATCACGTTGGACGGTCGTCACAACGCTACGGCTATAAAATGTTTTGGCGCTGTAGATGTAGTTTAACAACGCGTAGATCTCGCCCAAGATGTAATAATTATTTAAACCTTAATATACTGTTTTTAATGTACCACGGTGTAATCGCAGCACAAGATCTACTCAAAGATACAGTTCAGAAACAACCATTCGCTTATATAGAAATCTAAACATGCAATACAGACGTATACCTATATAAGTTTGTCTAAGAAACAACTTTTGTATTATTAATTGTTTGTCTACTTGTGTCTTAGTCTGTCTCTTGTCTGTCTATTCCTATGTGTATGGAGTGCGCGAGTCTGTCTCTCTGTCTGTGTGGGTAACTCAGTTAACCACGACAAAACCACACGCCTTAGTTATATACCAATGTCTGTGGTTTGACTAAAGCCAATCAGATTTTCTCTCGTCTTGGTGTTGACATCCAAACTACCCTATCTCTAACCTTCCTACTAGGCTGTCTGATCTCCCATGTTTCTCCTATTGCCCTGCATTGCTCTGTCTTACTATGTCTTCCCCTATCAAATTTGTTTACTGCTCTCTCCGCCAATCCCTAGTCTGCCTGCTTGCTCTATGCCTAGCTCCTATCCACTGTCTGTCCCATTGTCTGTCTTCCCTTGAATTTCCCTTGTAAGGGTTTTCCGAGGTTCTGTCCTCCAAAACCTTCCTCTTCCTGCCTACCTGCCTTCTTGGCCTAGCCTACCTCTCCAGGCCTACCTGCTTGGTTCGTCTTCTAGCTCCTTTTAAGGAAGTATCAATTACACCTTGCTTGCTTGGTTCGTCTTCTAGCTCCCTATAAGGAAGTATCAATTACGCCTTGCTGTATCTGTCTGCTAAGCCTAGCCTACCTCTCCAGGCTTTCTCTTACGTCTGCCTCTTAGTCCTTGCCTGCCACAGCAAGCTGCTTCAGCCACGCCCTCACAGACCCCCCTACTACGGAAGTTTGTGGCCCCTGCCACATATGATAACTAATTAATTGACTAATATGCCTAGCAGTATGAAATTGTACCAGAAGATAAACTCTAGAAAATACAGTTCCGAAAAGATTGTGCGGAAATGCCGTGGCACATAGCTGAAAACTTATTCTAGGAAAACTCATTTTAGGAAAACTTATTCTAGGAAAACTTATTTTAGGAAAACTTATTCTAGGAAAAGGGAACCTGGAACTATAAATACAAGTGCGAAAATGCGGTGCAATACGTGCGCAACCATGCACATTTTACTGTGAACCTGCATGCTATTGCAAACACTTTTGTTAGTCTAACCCCCGAATAAAAAAACACCATCTGTATTACAATCAACGCCATTTCCTGGAAATACTGCTGATACCTGAACGTTCAACGTATGCGTTATTCTGTCCTACTGTGTATGCTCGTTAAATTAAATAAAACCAGCGTGTAAAATATTATACCATGAACTCTTTGTCTATGCCTGCTATATTGATACGGGTGGAGTGGATGGACAGTCTATCTTTGCGTGTCTGTGTCCGTGTTGCTATCTATCTGTCTCGGTGGGTCCGTCTATCTCTCTGTCTCTTCCTCACACTTTCTCTCTCTGTCCCTGTATGTCTCTACTTATCCGTCTGTCTATGTGTCGTTGTCTGCGCCTCTTTCGGTGTATCTGTCCATCAATCTCTCTCTCTCTGCTTAGGTTTCTATCTATCTGTTTCGGTCAGTCTGTCTGTCACTGTAAACGTCTGTATTTATCCGTCCATCTGCTTGTCTCTCTCTTTCTCTGTCCCTATGACAGTTACGAGCCTTTCTGTCTCTATGCGTCTTTCTATCTGGTTATCCGTCACTGGCTCTATCTCTGTCTATGTATCTGTGTCGCTGAATGTCTCGGTCTCTCCTTCTCTCTAACTGATTGTCTGTCTACGTGCGTATGTCACTGTAATAATACTAAGTTACTAAGTCTATCTAAATGTCTCATGAACGATTCGCGCACAACAAGGCAATCTCGAAATACATGAAAACTCTAAATAACAAAGTGAGTCTACACTTCTTCACCATCCGCATAATAATAATGATAATTAATTTAAACGTTCTTCTATCAATAAAAGTATTCAATATGCATAGTAAAATAAATTCAATAATCATTATGATATTATGTAAGGAAAATGAAAAAAATGTTTGCAAGAGGTTCATACAAATTATTATAGGCTTAAGATGATGACCCTAGCACAAAACAAACGGTACACTGTTGAACGTAACCAATATAAAACAGAACAAATGCATTGCTTTAAACTATATAAGTCTCGTAAGGATAACATCGGGTCTCCTGAGTCATAGGTACTGCAGCCACCGTGCCACTTGTGCCTTCGCGAGCGGGGGAGAAACGCCCTGATAACCTTTTAGTATGACTCCTGTCTGTTTAACAGAGGTACTAGGATCCGTGTACCGCACTAGCGTCCTTCCTCTGTAAACACCCTATAACCCTCACGGTCGATGCATGAACCCTGCTCTACATCAGCTCATTCGTCAACAATATAACCCTCCTGCATTCTGCTGAAACGTTAATTTACTCTGACAGTTGCTAAGCTCTGGTGTTAATTTATCATAATAGGCGCCATCTATCGAATGCTCATGAATACGCTACCTTTAAAAGTTCACATTTGCTCCGCTGTTCGTCACTTCAATTCCGCAATTCATCAATGCACTTCATCAATCAAGATTCTCTATATGCGTTCTGCTCCACCTAAGACACTATGCATTTAATTCTGTATGCTTGTCTTATTTCACTGTAACACCCTCTGGCTGGAATTTATTATTAAGGTCCAAGACCTCATTCCTTCGAGTCGTTTGTACCTACGCTCGTGCCCTATATGTTACCTTCTTAATGACTCATCAGCTTTGACGTAGCATCTTTGTTCATTAATGACTCATCAGCGTTTCGTAGCATCTTTGGACATTAATGACTCATCAGCGTTTCGTAGCATCTTTGGACATTAATGACTCATCAGCGTTTCGTAGCATCTTTGGACATTAATGACTCATCAGCGTTTCGTAGCATCTTTGGACATTAAGGCTATTATCTTTACTCATCTCGTCCTTCTCGACACTCTAAGATTTTGCTATACTTTCCTTGCAGCATTTCTAATCTTAGGCTCATCTCTTGATACTCTGCAGAACTACTAATCGTACCTCCGCTACTGGTAGGCATTAATCTCATGTATCCTATTCTCAGGCGCCTATCATTAGCTTAAGCAATGCCCTGAACTGCACTAAATTTCAATAACGTAAATTAAAAATGTCTTCTTAAAAAAAAATGGAAAACGTAAACCTAGGTCGAACTGTCACTGAAATAAAATTAATTATAGCTGATTATCTCATGAACAATTCTCTCTCGGCGACACCTGAATTGATGGAAACTTGTAAATACTTATAAAGTGATTTAACACTGTCCCATAATACTTATAATCATGATCATTACGATAACTATAAACGCAAGTCGAGAAAAACAATCAGTAACGTAACATCCATCGCAAAGAATAACTCAACAGTCAATGCCCAGTCAATGAATTCCAATCAAAATTATTTGTCAAGATCTGTAGATTCCATTCATACGAAATTCAAATGCTGCTCATAAACTCACTCAAACATGGGCAACAAATAATTATGCAATTTACTCGTTGAAATGAAATAGGGATCGGTATTACAATGGACCAGGGTGTATCAACATCATGTCTAAATTCCAGTATCTGTGTGTATGCGTGTTAAACAGTAGCTGTTTGCTCCGCCTAGGCGAGGCTTGGGGTGTATGCTGGCTATGAGTGTCTGTGGTCGGATAACTAATATTCATGGACTTGTTGTCGGCAGACAGAACTGGGCCGCATGCATGATCGTAGAATTGGGGCAATGTATGGCACTATAAATATAGAGAAGTTATTTGCTGATAGCTGACAAACTAGATGTGGACCTTAGCCTGTTATGCCATGGTCTAACAGAACGCTTATTCAAATGACCTTTAAAAACGTGATAGGCAAAAAGTAACTCTGCATATAGACATATGCCTATGCAGTCTAACTGATAGTAAATCAAAATTAGCGACTAGATCCACATTTCAAAAACCTTACTTAATCATGGCTGTGTAAAGCACAAGGCCTTTGGAGAAAATACTGATGTAACCAAAATAAAAGATCTTAGTTAGCACTTCAACGGGAAGTCAAAAAAAATGACAAAACTCTAACCCCTTCGTAATCAAAGAATACCGAGAAATGAGGTTTCCAATTAAAATCATAGAGTACTTTAAAATAATATTCGTAATTCTCATACGGACTATATATATATTTTTATCGCATTCGATGCATTTAGCACAACGCAAGGGTAGCCTATTCTATCGCATGGTCCTGTGACCCATCAAAAGAAATATGTATCTCAAATATGATAATAGGTTTAATAATAATGATGTAGATAATAATAATAGAATGTTACTGTAATGTTCTGCGGTCCAGTTTCGGAAGTTTCCAGCAATTCTCCGGACAGAGTTGATGAAAAGCACAGGGCACAGACGTGAAGATGATGACGTAGCCGTTGTCAGTCTTGAGGGAACAGAGTGTATTCAGCGTGAACGGAATAGGCCATGAATGAACGACGGGAAGCTAAGGGTATGCGTGACGATGAGGACCAGAAGAAGTGGAAGCGAAAGTGGAAATGATCATGTAGTTTACCGTGAGTTGACGCGTGATGCATGGTGGTTACCGGAACAGCAGTTGACGTCCGTCGTACCGCGCAGTCATGCGTGGCGATGGCGTGTTGACGTGTCTCGCTGACATGTTGACGCGGAAGACCGGAGGGCCTCCGTCGTCCTGTTTGAAGCGATCGCAGACGTGAATTAGTGATGGCGTTGGGTGGCTGGGTGGGAGTGAAAGATGACGGGATCGAGTTGCGGAAGTAGGACTTGCGGTGTTGGTGAGTGTAGAAGAGTTTGAAACTGACCTTGGTCTGCTACTACGGAGATTATAGCGCCCGGTCATGGATGGTCTCTCTGGTCGTCGGCTGGTCTCGTCGTCTGCTCCTTATTGTCGGTATTCTCGTAAATGAGAAGTCCCGCGATTATATTTATGTAGTTTCTTGAAAAGTTCGATCGTCGGCTGGTCCTCTCCGGTGTGGTCGCAGGTCTGTAGATGGTCGTCGCGTCCTCTCTCCACCGCTGGTCTCCGAAGTAAGATCTTGGGTGTCGAGCCCGGTTCTAGCACCACCTATACTGGCTTGCCCCTGGAGGTTATGGTTATTAAACCTTTTTGTTGGGTGCCCGTATTGTTCTGCATTGGTCTGGGAACTAGCCTACTCTCAACATTCACTCTCCTTTATCGTAACACTGTGTACTCGTTTTGTTTCTGTTTATTTCAGGTTAATATCGTTCATTCTCTGGCAGATCAAGAGTACATTCTGACTACTCGACTATCGCATTCATTAATAGTATTATCACGTTGGACGGTCGTCACAACGCTACGGCTATAAAATGTTTTGGCGCTGTAGATGTAGTTTAACAACGCGTAGATCTCGCCCAAGATGTAATAATTATTTAAACCTTAATATACTGTTTTTAATGTACCACGGTGTAATCGCAGCACAAGATCTACTCAAAGATACAGTTCAGAAACAACCATTCGCTTATATAGAAATCTAAACATGCAATACAGACGTATACCTATATAAGTTTGTCTAAGAAACAACTTTTGTATTATTAATTGTTTGTCTACTTGTGTCTTAGTCTGTCTCTTGTCTGTCTATTCCTATGTGTATGGAGTGCGCGAGTCTGTCTCTCTGTCTGTGTGGGTAACTCAGTTAACCACGACAAAACCACACGCCTTAGTTATATACCAATGTCTGTGGTTTGACTAAAGCCAATCAGATTTTCTCTCGTCTTGGTGTTGACATCCAAACTACCCTATCTCTAACCTTCCTACTAGGCTGTCTGATCTCCCATGTTTCTCCTATTGCCCTGCATTGCTCTGTCTTACTATGTCTTCCCCTATCAAATTTGTTTACTGCTCTCTCCGCCAATCCCTAGTCTGCCTGCTTGCTCTATGCCTAGCTCCTATCCACTGTCTGTCCCATTGTCTGTCTTCCCTTGAATTTCCCTTGTAAGGGTTTTCCGAGGTTCTGTCCTCCAAAACCTTCCTCTTCCTGCCTACCTGCCTTCTTGGCCTAGCCTACCTCTCCAGGCCTACCTGCTTGGTTCGTCTTCTAGCTCCTTTTAAGGAAGTATCAATTACACCTTGCTTGCTTGGTTCGTCTTCTAGCTCCCTATAAGGAAGTATCAATTACGCCTTGCTGTATCTGTCTGCTAAGCCTAGCCTACCTCTCCAGGCTTTCTCTTACGTCTGCCTCTTAGTCCTTGCCTGCCACAGCAAGCTGCTTCAGCCACGCCCTCACAGACCCCCCTACTACGGAAGTTTGTGGCCCCTGCCACATATGATAACTAATTAATTGACTAATATGCCTAGCAGTATGAAATTGTACCAGAAGATAAACTCTAGAAAATACAGTTCCGAAAAGATTGTGCGGAAATGCGGTGGCACATAGCTGAAAACTTATTCTAGGAAAACTCATTTTAGGAAAACTTATTCTAGGAAAACTTATTTTAGGAAAACTTATTCTAGGAAAAGGGAACCTGGAACTATAAATACAAGTGCGAAAATGCGGTGCAATACGTGCGCAACCATGCACATTTTACTGTGAACCTGCATGCTATTGCAAACACTTTTGTTAGTCTAACCCCCGAATAAAAAAACACCATCTGTATTACAATCAACGCCATTTCCTGGAAATACTGCTGATACCTGAACGTTCAACGTATGCGTTATTCTGTCCTACTGTGTATGCTCGTTAAATTAAATAAAACCAGCGTGTAAAATATTATACCATGAACTCTTTGTCTATGCCTGCTATATTGATACGGGTGGAGTGGATGGACAGTCTATCTTTGCGTGTCTGTGTCCGTGTTGCTATCTATCTGTCTCGGTGGGTCCGTCTATCTCTCTGTCTCTTCCTCACACTTTCTCTCTCTGTCCCTGTATGTCTCTACTTATCCGTCTGTCTATGTGTCGTTGTCTGCGCCTCTTTCGGTGTATCTGTCCATCAATCTCTCTCTCTCTGCTTAGGTTTCTATCTATCTGTTTCGGTCAGTCTGTCTGTCACTGTAAACGTCTGTATTTATCCGTCCATCTGCTTGTCTCTCTCTTTCTCTGTCCCTATGACAGTTACGAGCCTTTCTGTCTCTATGCGTCTTTCTATCTGGTTATCCGTCACTGGCTCTATCTCTGTCTATGTATCTGTGTCGCTGAATGTCTCGGTCTCTCCTTCTCTCTAACTGATTGTCTGTCTACGTGCGTATGTCACTGTAATAATACTAAGTTACTAAGTCTATCTAAATGTCTCATGAACGATTCGCGCACAACAAGGCAATCTCGAAATACATGAAAACTCTAAATAACAAAGTGAGTCTACACTTCTTCACCATCCGCATAATAATAATGATAATTAATTTAAACGTTCTTCTATCAATAAAAGTATTCAATATGCATAGTAAAATAAATTCAATAATCATTATGATATTATGTAAGGAAAATGAAAAAAATGTTTGCAAGAGGTTCATACAAATTATTATAGGCTTAAGATGATGACCCTAGCACAAAACAAACGGTACACTGTTGAACGTAACCAATATAAAACAGAACAAATGCATTGCTTTAAACTATATAAGTCTCGTAAGGATAGCATCGGGTCTCCTGAGTCATAGGTACTGCAGCCACCGTGCCACTTGTGCCTTCGCGAGCGGGGGAGAAACGCCCTGATAACCTTTTAGTATGACTCCTGTCTGTTTAACAGAGGTACTAGGATCCGTGTACCGCACTAGCGTCCTTCCTCTGTAAACACCCTATAACCCTCACGGTCGATGCATGAACCCTGCTCTACATCAGCTCATTCGTCAACAATATAACCCTCCTGCATTCTGCTGAAACGTTAATTTACTCTGACAGTTGCTAAGCTCTGGTGTTAATTTATCATAATAGGCGCCATCTATCGAATGCTCATGAATACGCTACCTTTAAAAGTTCACATTTGCTCCGCTGTTCGTCACTTCAATTCCGCAATTCATCAATGCACTTCATCAATCAAGATTCTCTATATGCGTTCTGCTCCACCTAAGACACTATGCATTTAATTCTGTATGCTTGTCTTATTTCACTGTAACACCCTCTGGCTGGAATTTATTATTAAGGTCCAAGACCTCATTCCTTCGAGTCGTTTGTACCTACGCTCGTGCCCTATATGTTACCTTCTTAATGACTCATCAGCTTTGACGTAGCATCTTTGTTCATTAATGACTCATCAGCGTTTCGTAGCATCTTTGGACATTAATGACTCATCAGCGTTTCGTAGCATCTTTGGACATTAATGACTCATCAGCGTTTCGTAGCATCTTTGGACATTAATGACTCATCAGCGTTTCGTAGCATCTTTGGACATTAAGGCTATTATCTTTACTCATCTCGTCCTTCTCGACACTCTAAGATTTTGCTATACTTTCCTTGCAGCATTTCTAATCTTAGGCTCATCTCTTGATACTCTGCAGAACTACTAATCGTACCTCCGCTACTGGTAGGCATTAATCTCATGTATCCTATTCTCAGGCGCCTATCATTAGCTTAAGCAATGCCCTGAACTGCACTAAATTTCAATAACGTAAATTAAAAATGTCTTCTTAAAAAAAAAATGGAAAACGTAAACCTAGGTCGAACTGTCACTGAAATAAAATTAATTATAGCTGATTATCTCATGAACAATTCTCTCTCGGCGACACCTGAATTGATGGAAACTTGTAAATACTTATAAAGTGATTTAACACTGTCCCATAATACTTATAATCATGATCATTACGATAACTATAAACGCAAGTCGAGAAAAACAATCAGTAACGTAACATCCATCGCAAAGAATAACTCAACAGTCAATGCCCAGTCAATGAATTCCAATCAAAATTATTTGTCAAGATCTGTAGATTCCATTCATACGAAATTCAAATGCTGCTCATAAACTCACTCAAACATGGGCAACAAATAATTATGCAATTTACTCGTTGAAATGAAATAGGGATCGGTATTACAATGGACCAGGGTGTATCAACATCATGTCTAAATTCCAGTATCTGTGTGTATGCGTGTTAAACAGTAGCTGTTTGCTCCGCCTAGGCGAGGCTTGGGGTGTATGCTGGCTATGAGTGTCTGTGGTCGGATAACTAATATTCATGGACTTGTTGTCGGCAGACAGAACTGGGCCGCATGCATGATCGTAGAATTGGGGCAATGTATGGCACTATAAATATAGAGAAGTTATTTGCTGATAGCTGACAAACTAGATGTGGACCTTAGCCTGTTATGCCATGGTCTAACAGAAAGCTTATTCAAATGACCTTTAAAAACGTGATAGGCAAAAAGTAACTCTGCATATAGACATATGCCTATGCAGTCTAACTGATAGTAAATCAAAATTAGCGACTAGATCCACATTTCAAAAACCTTACTTAATCATGGCTGTGTAAAGCACAAGGCCTTTGGAGAAAATACTGATGTAACCAAAATAAAAGATCTTAGTTAGCACTTCAACGGGAAGTCAAAAAAAATGACAAAACTCTAACCCCTTCGTAATCAAAGAATACCGAGAAATGAGGTTTCCAATTAAAATCATAGAGTACTTTAAAATAATATTCGTAATTCTCATACGGACTATATATATATTTTTATCGCATTCGATGCATTTAGCACAACGCAAGGGTAGCCTATTCTATCGCATGGTCCTGTGACCCATCAAAAGAAATATGTATCTCAAATATGATAATAGGTTTAATAATAATGATGTAGATAATAATAATAGAATGTTACTGTAATGTTCTGCGGTCCAGTTTCGGAAGTTTCCAGCAATTCTCCGGACAGAGTTGATGAAAAGCACAGGGCACAGACGTGAAGATGATGACGTAGCCGTTGTCAGTCTTGAGGGAACAGAGTGTATTCAGCGTGAACGGAATAGGCCATGAATGAACGACGGGAAGCTAAGGGTATGCGTGACGATGAGGACCAGAAGAAGTGGAAGCGAAAGTGGAAATGATCATGTAGTTTACCGTGAGTTGACGCGTGATGCATGGTGGTTACCGGAACAGCAGTTGACGTCCGTCGTACCGCGCAGTCATGCGTGGCGATGGCGTGTTGACGTGTCTCGCTGACATGTTGACGCGGAAGACCGGAGGGCCTCCGTCGTCCTGTTTGAAGCGATCGCAGACGTGAATTAGTGATGGCGTTGGGTGGCTGGGTGGGAGTGAAAGATGACGGGATCGAGTTGCGGAAGTAGGACTTGCGGTGTTGGTGAGTGTAGAAGAGTTTGAAACTGACCTTGGTCTGCTACTACGGAGATTATAGCGCCCGGTCATGGATGGTCTCTCTGGTCGTCGGCTGGTCTCGTCGTCTGCTCCTTATTGTCGGTATTCTCGTAAATGAGAAGTCCCGCGATTATATTTATGTAGTTTCTTGAAAAGTTCGATCGTCGGCTGGTCCTCTCCGGTGTGGTCGCAGGTCTGTAGATGGTCGTCGCGTCCTCTCTCCACCGCTGGTCTCCGAAGTAAGATCTTGGGTGTCGAGCCCGGTTCTAGCACCACCTATACTGGCTTGCCCCTGGAGGTTATGGTTATTAAACCTTTTTGTTGGGTGCCCGTATTGTTCTGCATTGGTCTGGGAACTAGCCTACTCTCAACATTCACTCTCCTTTATCGTAACACTGTGTACTCGTTTTGTTTCTGTTTATTTCAGGTTAATATCGTTCATTCTCTGGCAGATCAAGAGTACATTCTGACTACTCGACTATCGCATTCATTAATAGTATTATCACGTTGGACGGTCGTCACAACGCTACGGCTATAAAATGTTTTGGCGCTGTAGATGTAGTTTAACAACGCGTAGATCTCGCCCAAGATGTAATAATTATTTAAACCTTAATATACTGTTTTTAATGTACCACGGTGTAATCGCAGCACAAGATCTACTCAAAGATACAGTTCAGAAACAACCATTCGCTTATATAGAAATCTAAACATGCAATACAGACGTATACCTATATAAGTTTGTCTAAGAAACAACTTTTGTATTATTAATTGTTTGTCTACTTGTGTCTTAGTCTGTCTCTTGTCTGTCTATTCCTATGTGTATGGAGTGCGCGAGTCTGTCTCTCTGTCTGTGTGGGTAACTCAGTTAACCACGACAAAACCACACGCCTTAGTTATATACCAATGTCTGTGGTTTGACTAAAGCCAATCAGATTTTCTCTCGTCTTGGTGTTGACATCCAAACTACCCTATCTCTAACCTTCCTACTAGGCTGTCTGATCTCCCATGTTTCTCCTATTGCCCTGCATTGCTCTGTCTTACTATGTCTTCCCCTATCAAATTTGTTTACTGCTCTCTCCGCCAATCCCTAGTCTGCCTGCTTGCTCTATGCCTAGCTCCTATCCACTGTCTGTCCCATTGTCTGTCTTCCCTTGAATTTCCCTTGTAAGGGTTTTCCGAGGTTCTGTCCTCCAAAACCTTCCTCTTCCTGCCTACCTGCCTTCTTGGCCTAGCCTACCTCTCCAGGCCTACCTGCTTGGTTCGTCTTCTAGCTCCTTTTAAGGAAGTATCAATTACACCTTGCTTGCTTGGTTCGTCTTCTAGCTCCCTATAAGGAAGTATCAATTACGCCTTGCTGTATCTGTCTGCTAAGCCTAGCCTACCTCTCCAGGCTTTCTCTTACGTCTGCCTCTTAGTCCTTGCCTGCCACAGCAAGCTGCTTCAGCCACGCCCTCACACATACATACATACATACATACATACATACATACATACATACATACATACATACATACATACATACGTACGTACGTACATACATACATACATACATACATACATACATACATACATACATACAAACATACATACATAGATACATACATACATACATACATACATACGTACATACGTACCTACGTACATACATACATACATACATACATACATACATACATACATACATACATACATACATACATACATACATACATACATACATACATACATACATACATACAAACATACATACATACATACATACATACATACATACAAACATACATACATACATACATACATACATACATACATACATACATACATACATACATACATACATACATACATACATACATACATACATAAACACACCTTTAAAAAGCTTTGTAACGACACTATATTTAATTGTCACATTAATTTTTAACTGATATTAACTAATCAGCATTGACAAGATGTCGCTGAACAATAGAATGAACATGCTTCTTTACGGACACCTTCAACACGTTTTCCACCGGTACTATGTTTATTTTCAGATTCATTTCGTAGCATATTTTCCGTTTCCAGGCGGCTCGGAGAGCCACAAGATAGTATGTCGTTTGAACTCCTTCGAATGATACAAGAAGTCTATTAATAGGTTACAAGAATATGAAGTTAAATAATGATATTGCTTAGACTGTCACTGCCAGTTGTGCAGTTATAAGGTTACTTAGCTGTGGCACCTTGCGGTGCCCGCGAAATTACCGTTTTCCGCCATTACCTTTCCGGGGTACATGATGTTTCCCGGGAAAAAATCGGGATTTTGCCACACCCCCTCCCAACTCCACCATACCCTCGCACATCCAGCCGATCCCGCATCCACACACTCTATTATCCGCCGTAGTTTATCCTACACCCTCCCACCCCGTCTCCACCCCATCCCATCCATCGGGGTATCTGGCGCTGCCCGATAACTTTTAGCTTTTAGCCGCTACCCGCCACCACCTTCCCCACCCATGGTCCCACCTCACCTCAGTTTTTAACCAATTTCTTTCTTTAAATGTAAAAAATAAATTAAAAAACCAGATGGCTCTCGCGGGCCGCATTATTCGGGTTCACGGGCCGCGTGATTGAGACCCCTGCTCTTGATGGCGATGCCAATCTTGGTAGTATGACATAAACATAATTATTGACATAATGCACGCCTTGCATTTTTGCCGTAAAAGGTTAAATTCGGTTCCTCTCATCGTAGCTTGTGATCATCTATTCGTAGTTGTAATCATATACGTTTGTCAGTTTGAAGTAATGAAGCATGCGTCTAGTTTTGTAAGTAAGGCCATGTCTCAGTTTCGAAATCTGTGTAAGGAAGGATCCATCCAAAAAGGATTGTGTTAAATAAAATGTTTCCAGCACTTCATGCTGTATTAATGGTTGTTGATGTTGATGGAAATTGGAGCTCGTGTTGAAAGTGCATGTATATTTTCAGTTATTGGACAGTTATTTATAATTAAATGTAACAATAAAACCAACTGTAAAAGGTGTGCAATTCGAACTAAGTATAATTATTATATTAATGAAAGAGTTACTTCAGCTACCTCGATATAGCAACCACAAACGCGGAAACGTATATCACGTGACCACCCTTCGTCCTCGCCCGATCGCTTTTATTTGGTTTAATTGTCGCCTTATTGTTTGATCGCTCTTTTGAAGGGCGCCCTTTCGATCAGGTGCCTTTATAAGCGGTACACTTTTTAACTCGCCTTTTTGATGTCTCCCAATTGATAGTGAATCAGTTCAACGCATTTCTTGTCACGAAAATAAAGTGTGCTACATTTACATACCATTTTAAAGTTTGCCATTCTTTATTAATTCAACACTGGTCTAGTACCTTGCTCATAAGTGCTGTAATATGCCAAGCAAATTTCTGTCCAGGGTAACGACCTCTGTTGTCATAGACCTTGGTCAAATCGGATCCATTCAACTACGCCACAGGTCGCACTCTGCCAGTGCCAGCCCCAAGCCTGGTTAAAGGAGGAGGGCGTCGCTATAATTGGTCTTTGTTATCACACAGTGACGTTAAACTGCAACTACACATAAGTTACACATACACGCTTAATTATTGCATATTTAGAAACCGTAGGCTACTGCTAGGACACTTAGTATTCAAAATATTTCTCTCATCAGATTTTTTTAAATTTTGTTTTAAAATTTCGCCAGCTGGTCCTTGTTTGAAAATTGAATATTAAAAGAGAGACTGTAATGTTACCCAGTATATTGAATTGTAACTGCTTACCTTATGTTGCCTATCGCTGCTCGCAGTGTTCATTTCAACGAAAATATTTCAATTCCGCTGGATGTCGCCCTTTTGATAGTAAATCAGTTTTTGTGGCGTCCAAAGCATTTCTCGTCACGAAAAGAAAGTGTGCTGCATTTTTACACACCACTTTAAAGTTTTATTTTTTTTTATAAAAGACTCAACTAGCAGCTCAATCGCATGCTGCGCGACCTTGTCACTAGCAACTATTCCAAACATAATTATCTGTCATCAGCTTTTTTATTTGAAATTTCTTGTTTGAAAATTGAATATTAAAAAGGGACTGTAAGGTTACCCGATTACATTGAATTGTAGCTGCTTACTTTATGTTGGATCATTTAATTTAAACGAAAAAAAATAATCCCACTGGAATTTAAGCAATTCAGATCAACGCCTTTTGGGGTGGGTCCATAGCTCAGTTGAGAGAGCGCTGGTCGATAAACTGAGAGTCATCCCCGCGACCCGGGTTCAAGCCTCGCACAGGGCAAAAATTTATTTGAATTTTCTGTTAGCTGCCAGCGGCGCTTTGCTATTGTGTTGCTTGACTCGGGTTCTGCTGCAAAATGGCCGAACCAGAAGTGATCCAGCACATAAGCCATTCGTATAACCTGCACCTGTAATCATTCTGCGGTGTGTCAGATTGAATGTTAATAACGAATAATTATTATTAGATAAGACTGGCCAAGATTTAATGACTTCATAGCTAGCAGCAGCTTCAACTAACTATAATTTAGACTTCACGGACCGCACATAGCCATGGACCTCGTGTTTGAGACCACTGATCTAGGTTTCGAATTGAAAACGCATATGAACAGAAATTAAATAGGTTGAATAAGTTTAACCCTCGGGCTACCAGGGGGGGGTGGTATCCACCCCCCCCCTAGGTTTTTTCCAAATCAAACTTTTTTCGTTAGGGATAAAATTTTGACGTCATAGGTAGCTGTAGAGGATTCATTTGCACACATTTTGAGCTAAAATGTGTGAGGATTTACCATACCATTCAAAAGTTATACCCGATATACCCGAGGCACCAAAGGGGGTGGATACCACCCCCCTTTTAGATTATCGGCTGTATCTTATCCGTCCTTTGACATGAAAAGACACCAATTACACCATTCTGTAGAGGGAATGTGGGGCTACATTGTGGTGGTCACGGAGTTGTCTTTGGGCAACCGGAAGTGCTAAAAGAAATTAAAATATAAATAAAGGTGTTTTATTTTCATAAAATTTTCATGTTTTTCCTATTAAAAATTATTCCTAATTAATTTTTTAAGAGAAATAAATTATGTCATTCTATAGAGGGCATTCAGGGCTATTTTTTGATACCAATTAATTTGACATTTGATGACCGGAAGTGCTCAAAATAAATTTAAATGTGGGAAAATGTTGGGTTTTTTTACAACGCAAACCGATAAGTCTGCGTAAACGTTTTTCAGCATGTTTTACATGTTTTTTCTCTTTTTATTGTAACTAAAACTAACTTATTACTAGTTTTTATAGTTTAATATTGGACCTTATTATATGTAAACTATTTTTAATTAAATAAATTATGTTAAAAACACACAGAATCTAATATTTTGCTTATATTTTGTGGAATCGACGGGTGCCTACGGTAAAAAATTCATAACTTCGGGGTGCTTTCATATATTTTAAACCTAAATATACCATTTTGTGCAGAAATGAATGCTGAATCCATAGGTGTATTACAAGTTATGCTAAACCAAACCCAAAATCCAGGGGGGTGGTAACCACCCCCCCCCCTTGGTAGTCAGTGTTACAAAAAAAGCTTGGTAGCCTGAGGGTTAAGATGTTGTATACTAATTTTACAGAACTGGTTGCTTACATCAATCCGCATTGGGTTTTTTATGTAGACGTATGCAACCACAGTGATTGCTATCAATCAAGAACGATATTGGATACAGGGGCCATTGCATTGACTATCTTTTGAGTTGAGGAAACTATAATTATAATTTAGCTGAAAAGCTGTTTCAGGTGTCTAGTTGCAAGTTTGTATCTTGGATGGAATCTTGTGCTTAACCAACATAATGTGGCAATATTCATGAATATCTACATTGCTCAAAAAGTTTTTGTAGTCACAGTCAAAATCAAAAAAGTGGATGTATTCCTCCAAAATGTCTCAAACCACAGTTGAACCCTCTGAAATTTGTTCAAGAGCGAAAATGGCTTCCTTTATTAAGAACTAATCCGGCGACTATCCTTCAAAACCCAGTCTTGTATCGGTAACGATGCGGGAATGTTGTGAATGAAGCTAACACGTTTACTCATAACCCGCAAATTTCAGACTATTAATTTATATTATGGAATATGGATACATGGATCCGATTTGACCAGGGTCTATGACAACAGAGGCCGTTAGCCAGGCCAGAAATTTGTTTGGCATATTACAGCACTTAATAAGCAATTATTTAATTTATATTTTCATTTAAGATAAATAACAACACTTGAAAATATAATTATCTTACTATTATTATTATTCCACAGTTTAACGTCATCCTATGGCAGCAAAGGCCGTTGACGACAATACAATATAAGTGTACAGAGCAGTAAACAAAAACTTATGTAGCCTCCAAACTACACCAAAGAGGTCTCTAAACGGAGCTGTACAATCTCAATTACATTCAATTTTTAGACAACATAAAGTAGTTCATCGGACACTCGTTCAGGTTTACACATTATGAAAAAAGATCTTAAATCCAAACATTAGATATTAAAATTGTACATTGATTGTCTCATATAACTAATTACGTTAGTGACTCAAGTAAACAGTTCCTGTTACAAAAGTTCAATATGTAAGTGCATCAATAATCATAATAATAATGTAATGTTTCTTGTACAAAAGAAACATGCACCATTAAACTTCAAAACATCAATCAAATATTACAAATCTGATCAAGATACAAATGCCATCTATAACAAGGATGCAAACGATTTATTCACAAAATCCGACCTTTAGTTATAAGTTTAATCAACCGATACACTTGATTTTGATATAAATTGACAGTCAATAAAGTTTTAACAGAAATTTCATCTTTATATATTTGACATGTATTTCTTAATGAATTCGAAATATTTTCTTTTTTACACTCAATTAAAATGTGATGAATTGTCTCTTTGACGTGACAAGCATCACACAAACCGCTGGAATGTCTTTTTATAATGAATAATCTTTGATTTGTGTTTGCCGTTCCTAGACGCAATCTAGAAATCTGGACTTCCTTATGCCTATAAGGTTCGAAATATTTTATATCAGTACTAACAGTTTGTCCAACTGTTGCCGTTGGCAACAAGTCTATCTGTCCGATAGATTTATAAAAATGACCTTTCTTATCACTATCATATTCTGACTGCCATCTTTCTAATATGTATCGTTTAATTAAACTAAAAACTTCTTCAAATTCAAGAACATTAGTAAAATTAATGTCAATACTTAGGGCTTCTTTAGCCAATGAATCTGCTCTGTCATTACCGCTCAAGTCAACGTGACTTGGTATCCAAATAAATCTTATTTTATCAGAATTTAGTTTGTTAATGCGAAATAGTAAATCATTTAACAAAGTTAAATGATATAATTATCAAATGAAGAAATTTGTTATTTATCTTAAAATAAGACTTTTTCGAAGGTGTCTAATTGTACGCTTGCATTGTCAGTAAAATACATTTACAGACTTATAACTGCTGTGCCATGTATCTATGTGTCCAAGTGACGACAGTACTGTTGTCAATGAACAAAAGTTTTCACATGAGAAGACAATAAATGCTGTGACAGGATTTAGTGTAGACATGCTGTAGTCGGTGTGAGGGTGACGAGGCGGCGGAGAGCTGGCAGTCGCTTGACAGATATATTGGGTCTTGACAATGAACGAATAGAGGAACGCGTTTAATTAAGGTGGTCCTAAGTCGCCTGAGTTTTCCGGAGTGTGAAGCGATCTTCTCATAGCAGGACTGTTTTAAAGGAATTTCTAGAACTGCACAACTCTATCTTTCCTTTCCCATCCTCCATTGAAGAAGACTGGTGAAAGCGGAGTCGAGCCAGGTCGACATAGCGAACTTGACCGTGAAAGGACCACGAGGAGAAGATGTGGTGACCGCAATCGACGGAGGTCTGATGAGAGACTAAGACAATCTTGCGATCAGGATAAATCACGAGTCTACCTCCACGGATATGAAGAATACTAAAACTCAGTAGAAGAAAAAGTTACTCGGATATTCGAGTTCAGATAGACCGATGGCTACTGATGTAGAATGGGTTAAATCAACCATCAGGAAAATCTGTTCTAAATGCAAATGGCCGCCAGAACCCAACGTGTTTCTATGCCAGAAATAAGTTATTGTTGCATGGCGGTGATTTAGTGTATAGGGTCGTAACCACCAACAGTCAATGCACGCTACCAATGCAGTCATGTGCATGAAAATACTCTCTTTGCATGATGCCGTTCGTCAAGTGTGTGTCGGAAGCTGTTTGGTGTAGCCTACGGGTCTAGGCTATAATATTATATAATTATGCGTGCGGGGTCCACTGGTGACTTCATCGCATTCTGTGCAATGTTTCGTTTAGTGACTTAGTCAATACATTTCCGTTCCCTACAGTTACTGTACTGTCTAACTCAATGTCTTATCAAAACATCGATGACGCAACCTCATTTATAAATTATTAATGGACCTATTATAAAAGGTGTTATAAATGGACCCATTATTTCAATTGAATTGACGCACTATTCAGTGGCATCTTGTGACCTTGAGAATGGGTAATATAATATTACAGTTTCCAGTGTTTTAATGCATATTTAAGATAAGTATGAAAACAAGTAAGTAAGTAAGTAAGTAAGTAAGTAAGTAAGTAAGTAAGTAAGTAAGTAAGTAAGTAAGTAAGTAAGTAAGTAAGTAAGTAAGTAAGTAAGTAGGACATGTAAGTAAGTGAACATGTTCTCTTTTAAGCAAATGCATTGTGGTAACATTGAATAAAAACAATGTCTGACGTGGTTTGAGGACATTATTTTTTATCATTTTGTTATTTTATTTAGGCCTAACCAAACGTCGTCGTATGGCATGAAAGGCCGTTAAGAAAGCGGTTTGCAAAATAAGTTTCAAACGGTAGTAATAGTTCAAAATAGTTTTTCTGTTACATTGAAAGTCTTTGCTGTTATGGAATGTTTTTAAAACAGGATAATACCGTCGTAAGAAACTGCTCATTTGCACACCTTTTAAATGATTCTACTTCAGTTATAACAATCAACGCGCCGATGAATAAAATTATATTATTTGATTGATCAATCAAGGATTACTAGCATGTGTTTGCATACAACTTTATGAAACTTTTTGACTGCACTGAATGAGTGATACGTGAAAATTATAAGAGTAGAATGAAGAATCTCGTCACATTTTAGACATCTGAATCTCTATTCATTCAGTCATATTAAGAATTTATAAAGCGCCTCCTCAGAAGCCCACTCAGAGGCGCTCTCCAGCGTATAATAAGGCAGTAGACCTACAACACAATCTGATTATGTTCTAACAACAGCCTTTGCTTACAAACAGCTGTAAACAGTTCTGACGTTTTCTTCCTCAAAGTAAGAAACTGAAACTTCTATTTAATGTTGGCTTATAGGCTATAATAATATTTGACCTTTGGTGCCTCCATGATTTAGTCATATTTCCCTTACATTTACCTTTGAAGAGGCTGGTTATAATTTATGAGTTTGTGATAAATATTTTTCCTATTTTGTAAAGCCTATGTAATTGGTATCTACGACTACAGATGTTTACCGAAAATAAATAGGTCGATGGTAAGGTGGATGTTGTTTTTAGATGACTTTAGCTGTAATTAATAACTCACCACATAAGGAATGGCTGGACAACATAACCGACTGGTGCGGAACGCTGATACAAGACGTGACACACGCGGCCCTGGAAAGACAAAAATGGCGAGGAATAATGAGGATGGCAGAGGCACCTACGGGCACTGGTCCCTTGGTTCTTGATGATGATGATGATGATGATGATGATGATGATGATGATGATGATGATGATGATGATGATGATGATGATGATGATGATGATGATGATGATGATGATGATGATGATGATGATGATGATGATGATGACGATGACGATGACGATGACGATGACGATGATGATGATGATGATGTTAATATTGTCATGCGCAATCCATAGTTATTAGAAGTAAAGCATACCAAAGGGAAGGAACGTCTACACACTGTTAAAAATTGTTCACTTTGCCAAAGCGTGATTTATATAGATATTAGAAGATTTGTATAAAAGGTGTTTTGATCTACAACAGAATAAAATGGTTTTATATAAAGACGTCAGCGGCAGAGTGATGATGATGATGTTGTAGCTATTATACTATGCCGCTATAATGAGATCCCTTCTAGCTAGCCCGGAGGTTCGCCAATGGGGATGAAGTGTTAGCGACTTCATTTTCAATGCCGCGGCATATGAGGCCGGTGGCCAATACTCTCCATCACCGTCTCATTATCCACTTACCGTGAGGTCAGCGGATATTGATATAATGCAGAATATGCCTTGCCACTTACTTACTTACTTACTTACTTACTCACTTACTTACTTACTTACTTACTTACTTACTTACTTACTTACCTGCCTGCCTGCCTGCCTGCCTGCCTGCCTGCCTGCCTACCTACCTACCTACCAACCTCAGGCTACCTGTGCCTACCTACCGTGCGGTCAGTGTACTCATCATAGCTGAATCGGCTAGGGGTGCTTGTGGAACAGAAATCTCGATACAAATTTCTGCCCCGGCGGGAAATTTAACCCCGGCCTCTCGGTCGACAGTCCATCGCGTTAACCACTGTACTATCGAGCACTCATGCCACTATGCCACAAGTATCACCCTCTGCTTTTTTCGCGCTACAAAAAATTTAATGGTTAGCGCAACAAAAGTGATAGGAAACCAATGCCGATGTAATGTCAAACAATCGACTACCTTTCTTTTGATCCATTGTCGCTAAACAGCAACATACCAAAATGAAGTGGTAAGTCACGATATTATTTTATTGATGTGGCCTTTCATAATAACGATGAGAATCCGTATAAATTAATTTCTATCGACATCAAAAGCATTTGTTGCCCTAAAATGTCGTTGAAACTCGAACCTTATCTTCTTCGTAACAGTACTATGCAAAGGATATCCTGTCTTCTGGTGAAACTGTGAAGTTAGGATTGATATTAACAACTTCGACAGTCGCAAGATGTCGTTAAACAATGAAGATGGCGCTTCATTCTGAACACCTTTAAAACGCTCTGAAGCGATTCATATTAATTCGCCAGACTTAAATATTCTCTACTTTCCTGTGAATCCTGTCCCAAGGAGTTCTAATCCAGATAGCAGTTCCGAGAGACACAAAATGTCGTTAGGGCAAAACACACAATGGTATAAGCACTTCCAACCATAAGCATCTTCGATATTTCACCCAATTATTTTGAACGGTTGCAAAACACAATAAATATCAGCGTCAGCTCTATTTGATTTCTGCTAGATCTGAGGTTTTCGTCTCAGTATTTAGGCGAAACCATGGAAATAAATGCCATCTACATGTAGGCTAAGTCTTCCAAAAATAACTCAGCGTCCACAAAAGAAATGTTAGTGAGACCAACTTATTCAGCGGAGATGGACCAAAGTTAGTTCGCTGTAGCCAGGCTGTTTTTTCCTTCTGTAGACATGCTAATACCTGAGTGGTGTAGAAATTTGAACTAACATGCATTTGCGGTTGCTTTTATAATGACGTCAGTGTTTGTAGCAGTCATAGGACGTAGGCCAACTAAGTATGTTGGAACAGTTGTCTAATGTCAGACAGATATAATGCAATATATATATATATATATATATATATATATACCAACGGAAACTATAAGAACTGATCATGCAAGCAGATTTGTTATATCAACGTCAACGGACTTTGTTGCCGTAAGATGTTGTTAAAATTAGGATCCTATATCTTCTGCATGATCATATTATATGCGACCGATATCCCGTTTTCTGGTGAAAATGTGAAGTTAGGGCGATGTTAACGACTCTGATAAACACAAGATGTCACTAAGCATTGGTTCAAGCGTCGCTTCTTTATGGACACCTTCAAAACGCTTTCATATAAAACTATATTATTTTAATCATCAGATTCATTTATAAGTTACATAAGTGCCTCTCCGTAGCTGGCCCTGCGACCTGGAATGAGCTCCCTGTTATCCTTCGTCAAATACCTATTGACCTTTCTACTTCTACTTCATTTCTTTCTCTTCTCAAGACTGTCTTTTTATTCGACCGGAGTTGGACTGGGAGCGCTCCTGAGTAGTAACCTTGAAGGAGCGCTATATCAAATTCTCAGTAAATAAATAAATAATAAATAAATACATAACATTTCCGTCCTTAGAAATTCAGAGTCACAAGGTGTCGCTTTTCTATGGCGAAGGACAGTTGTGACACCTTCATAACGCTTACCACCGTAACTATATAAATTTGTCGTATTCAATTATTGGTTAATTCAGACTAACGGGTTTAATAACTGATGTCCAACGATAATTATCCTGCTTTGGTAACAAAACTCACCTCGTCACCTATTCCCGTCATTGCGCATGGCTGACTTGGGATTGGGATTATCATAGTTAAATATATTATAGTGACAGTGATTGTGAAACCAGTGAATACCATCGTTAAAGTTTTCACAGCTATGCGACATGATTGTCTCCTGGTTAGTGCTCGATCAACGACAAGCACAAGATGTGGGTGAGCTGTAGTGTAGTGGTGAGCTTCGTGGCTTGGAGCAGGAGGGTTTCAAGTTCAAATCCACCTCAAGCCGCCTTGTAGAGACCAATGAACAAGTCCCACACTTGCAATAGCCTGTGCTCTTCGGCGTGAAACTCCGATGCAGTGTTCGCGCTGTAGATTGGCACACCTCTGAGTAGTGAGCTTGAAGGGGCGCTATTATAGCAAATGCGATAAATAAATAAAAACTAAAAAATTGGACATAAAAAATTAATAGGAGAATCATAGTGATTTTTCGAAAATCACGAAACTACGTCACCGTTTAGTACACAGTGAAGGTTATTGAATATAACTAGAACCTCTGTTTCAAATGGAACGTATTTCAAGAGTTCCCGTTGCAGTGTATTGCACGCTGTAAAAATCCTGTTCGCAATTTTCCATTAAACTTGACGATCAACAGTGTCATGTGAAGATGATTAACGGAGTCAAAGTGTCTAACCACTGGCCGCTTGTCGTTTATCAGTGGATTAAACAACGTTGAAATTGTTCGGTCGAATTAATTTGCCGTTTCGCTAATATTTTCTACTATAATAGTAGCCATGGGTTTTACTGTGTGATTCGAAAGATACAAACTTTTTAAATTATGCTTTTCGGCTTCGATTTCTATTCCAGTTGGGTGGACATGCTTTGTAGGCTATTATTAGCGCCATGTTAAATTTCAGGCTGTCTGTTCAGTTAGTTAGATTTATGCAGTCTGCAATCTGAGCTCCTGTAAATTGTTTCAATTGCATAATTGTATACTATAATATTATATAACCGGTTGCGGTTTCTCAAGCGGATTGTTGACTAAACGAAAATTATTATTATTATTGTTACTATTCGCTGAATACTGGTAGAACGTGACCAGACGACAACGCTCTTTCTTGTACACCGTTTTAAAGAAAATTTGTTTAACAGGGGTTATTTTAACGTGCAGCTGGACACAAAGTGTGTAGTTGGAAAAAAAATTGTGCAGTTGAAAATAAGATTTTGTGCAGTAGCCTAACTCGTAGTGTTATAGTGAACGAAGGACTAAAAAGGGTCATCAGTATTTTGGGGGCCGGGAAAATTTCAAAATGGTAATATTTTCACGGGCTTTCGACGATCAAACATTTGGTCCGTACGACTAAAAAGGTCGTTTTGTGCAGTTCTAAAAATTTCTTAGAATAACCTCAGTCTGATGTTTAAAATATAAAACTGTCGATTTGTATTGTATACGGCATTCGATCCTGTCATTCGTAAACAAATTGCTTATATGGATACGGTGAATGCTAACCGGAATAATATAATTTTAATCGATGACCGATTGAAACTGACAAATGGCTGAAGTGGTGTCCACGTTATCAACTATGACAGCCATTGATGTTGTTAAACAATATCAATTGCTATTTATAATTTTAAATGAACGCTATTTCTAAGTTCGGTGTTACCAGTTTAGGAGTGATACATAGGCTATAGGCCTATGACATCATCGATATCATTATGTAGCTCCGAGACATCATTACTATCATCAAACTCTACATTAATATTCTCATCGCTGTCATTATTTTCAATACATTCTGATATCACTTTAGTGGCGTGAACAGCAGTGTCTCTCGACACCTTTATGGATGGATGGATCCGATTTGACCAGGGTTTATGACAACAGAGGCCGTTACCCTGGACAGAAATTTGCTTGGCATATTACAGCGCTGAATAACCTTTATGCTAATTGGTCTTCTTAATTTAGTTGCATTTTATCTCAAATGTATTAAAGTCGAAATTTTGTTACTGAGCTTCTCATAAATTTTTACATGTAATTATAATAATAATATAAAAGTTTAGACAGGTGTGCAATTTTCTCAAACAGTTCTCAGTCCTCAGATGGCTCCCGATGTTACATTATGTCTTCATGCTTTACAGTAAATTCACTTCATATATGATAAATTTATATTTATTATGCATCAACATTTAAAAGGCTGTTTAAGAAAAATCTGCATGGAACTAGCAAGTGTGAACAAAACGACATTCAGCTGTACAAATTTAGAATAAAAGTTGAAAAAAATTGGTCATTTTTTAATTCGTAAATTTAGAAAGATTTGGAATGTTAGTAAGTGGTGAAATAATGGTATGCTGCAGAAAAATTATATTTGGCCATTTTCCCATCAAACTTAAAGATCAATTGTTATCAAAGGTGGCTTATGGTGTCAAAGTGTCTAATCACTGATTGTTGTTGACCAGGCATTGGCGTAACTCTATAACCAGCCCAAATAACCGAGAGCTGTTAGTAGGCTAAGTATCGGAGAACTGTTCAAAATAGTAGGACACCTTTAAAACGTGATATCATAGGAATATATATTATACATGGCATAATTTTTAATGAATTAGGTAATACATGTCATGTCAATACGCCGACGGCGCTACGCGGCGGTTGGCAACATGAGTGGACCAAAGTACTCCAGCAAGATCTATCCCTTACAGTCCGCAATAGCGCCGCTCCTGATAAACCGGTCCACAGCGTGATGTTATCAAGCCAGCATATTATAGGTCTACCGCGACCGCGAACACCCTGCACCAATCCCGTCATGACACTATTTTCAATATTGTCCTGCTGTCGCAGGATGTGACCGAAGTATCGTAATTTCCGGGTTTTGACATGGCCTAATAACTCGCTTTTTGTCCCTGCTAATTTGTAAACTCGTTCATTAGTCAACATTTCTGTCCATGAAATACGTAGTAGTTTCCTATTGCATTTGTTTTCGAAAGCCTACATGTATATAAGTCTTACATGGTAATACAGTAAAAATAATAATGGTAACACAGTAAATAGAAATGGTAATACAGTAAAAACTTATAATTTTGTCTGGTTGCTGTGGTCTGGCGCCGCCAGTGTAAGAAGTGGAATTATTCTGGGGTTGAGATGCAACTAGATATGGATTTTAGCAGTTTAATTACAAGTTATGGCATTAAAGTCCGTTGACTTCAATCGACAGGCGAATTATTAATACATGCATGCATATAATTAAGCCATGTATTAATGATTCTACTTTTGGAAAACCAGACGATGGCTATATACATTGTGGGGCGCGGTGGTGTAGTGGATATGTTCGTCGCCTTGCATCCGAAGGGTTGCGGGTTCGAATCCACCTCAAGTCGCCGCGTAGGGACTTTGAGCAAGTCCTTTACTTGCAATTGCTCAGCGCTTAGGCGTGGAATTCCGATGCAGTGTCCGCTCTGTATCGGGAGTGCCTCTGAGTAGGAAGCTTAAAGAGGCGATATAATAAGTGCACATACAAACAAAACAAACACATATTCCATATGCGTATAGGAGGAAAGTCTCCTCGAAATTTCTGTCGTTCCTGTATCACATGGAAAATGCTGAACAGACCAATGGCTGTTCAGCATTGATTAGCACACCGCTTGATCTCGCAGCTGTGACTTACCGGGATTAAATCATGTCCCACCACAGAAATTCACTGTGCTCCTTACTACCAATTCATCTTATTGGAGTCTTCTCAACCTTCCAAATAACCACCGTTTCATAGCTATTTCAACATGGTAATATTATTATTATTATTATTATCATTGACCTTTTATATAGCGCACCTTCAAGGTAATCTACTCAGAAGCGCTCCCAGTTCAACAACGGCTGAATAAGGCAGATTTTAAGTGAGAAAGAAACATATTGGTGTGACCTCTATAGGCACCAGGCGGAGAGCAACAGGGAGCCCATTCCAGGTTCTAGGGCGAGCCACTGAGAAAGAGCACCGCTGTATTATAGCGGTTCGAGAACGAGGGGTCAAGAGTTCAGCTTGATCAGCTGATCGGAGGTCAGATCGCCGCTGGACACCAGAGGTGAGACAGCAGAGTTCTTGTAGGTACATGGGACTCATGATGGGAGCAAGACCCTCCATGCAGCGCCAGACTAATGCAGAAACCCTATAAGTGATCCGCTGTGTAATTGGAAGCCAGTGGAGGACATGCCTAGAGTTATTATACCTAAGGTATAGCTAGAGTTCGCGCCACGTGGAGTCTGTGGTGTAACCAGTTGCAATTACCGTTATGCGATTCGAACGATAAGAACTGTTCAGAATAATATTTGCGACATCGACTGCCTTTCCTACTATTCGATATAGCTAGACAAAGTATTAAACACCTTTTAAAAATATAATTTTCTAAATATAAAGACGCCGTAGTTCATTCGCTTCATTGCTGTTGTGGTACTTTTTCTATCGGAATGATGAATACTATTCAATCTAATTTCTATCACAAAGCGGTCTTTTGAATATTACCGTACATGTTTTTACAACTCGGTCAGGTATATAAGGACCACGTCAACGACTCTGACAGCCCTAGTTTTCTCTAAACACCATCAACTTCTAATTGCCATTTTGTATGAACGCTATATCGAAGTACAAAGCACCCTTGGGGAAGTGATGTCAATGTCCATAAGCGTCCTCCATCATACCTACATAAGCACCCCGTTCGGTATTTCCACTAGTGCATCTTTAAGTGATGTTGTGTTACAATAGCAGTCCATGGCTCTGCGAACGACAGCAACACGAAGCCATGTCGATATGGTTCTACCTAGAAACCGACGTGTATTATGTTTTTCGAACGGTATAAGAACAGTTCGAAACAATTGTTTGCAATGTCACCAACACTGTTGCCATAAGATTTTTCAAACACTGGATATATTCTGATTAGTTTCCACGGAGAGGGGCTGTATAAATTTCCTAATGACAAAAAGCTGACAAAAGAAAATGCTCTCTTTACACACCTTTTAAAGATTCTTCTCTTTAAATATAAAAATAAGCGCATATGAAAAAAATGTATTGATGTTGGCTTGTATTCAATAAGCTGAATTTGAACGTCATAATAATTATGTAGTATAACACCAGCCATATTCCACAACACTTCTTAACTTCCCCATCTATAATAATAAATAGGCCTAATAACGCTGATGATGTCCATGGTCCTCCCTCTACTCAGTTTGCTCTTGTCTATGCACATGTACTTCTGGGTATATTCCAACCATCTCTCACTGAATTCTAGCAACACACAGCTCATATGGTTTGGTTATAATCGCCAACATCTTCTCAAGCTTGCCCTTCTCCTTCTGTTTTCCACCTTCCTCCCCAGTGTTCGTGACCTGCAAGTGTCACTCTTATTAGCGAGCTCACCATATCTGAACACAATGCCAATTTTGCTCGTGCCTCCTATACTTTCATCTGAGACGGTTTAGACTTTAGAGCATTCCGACGCTCTCGCTCATCCGTGTTTTAGTGGAACCAAAAACGTGAAGGAATTGTTCACTTTGTGATACATTATACAAGCATGAAATTTGGCACATACTACGAAAATGCCATAAGAAAAAGATTTGGCTATAGCGCCATCGCAGATTCGACCCCTGGCCCCAAATGCCAGCCATTTTCCAAATGACCGACCTGTAAATTACTTCCAATCGGAGGACGATGACTTTTTTTTACTAGTTTTAACTGTACAGCAGAGTTTCTACAACAGCACACATCCATTTAGGACAGCACATTTTGTGCACAACTGCACGTGGAAAAAGGCCCTGCTACGAACTAAGTCAGACATTGTGAGTTGTCTAGAAGTACTGATACCTACTTCAACAAATGAGGACACGGCAGATATCCAACCAGGCCATTCACTGGGTGTTCCAATTGTTGACGCTCTTAGATTTGATGGAGCCATCACAGTCAACATACTGTTGCATGGCACTGCATGCACCTTTTCAGATTATGCCTCTCATATTTTCTTGCCCAAATTCACAAGACAGATGCGGTACAGAGCATGTGCAATTGTGCATAGGGTTGATGTTGTATGGATTGAATATGTGCGTGGCAACTTGAAGACATACGGTACACGTATACTGTTCACTTTCTGCAGTAGGCCTGCTGAAAATTCCTTCAGAATTATTCTTCTTACCCTTAAGATGTTTTTGGGTCAAGCGCCTCGCTACCTTTATGATCCAGCCGGAATTGTTTTGATACATATCCTGTTAATGGGGTCACGGGTGACCCCATCCGGCGGTAAATGGTTATTAGGAAGTCTTTCTCAGCTACCGTTGGTCGTCCTCTCCGCTCTTTAGACCGTATTGATCTTGTACCACGATCTCGGACTGCCACAGCCACTGTCTGCCCTTTGCCACTGTCTGCCCTTTGGTTTGGAATGGTCTTCCTGGTGTTATTCGTGCTCAGATTTTGTGTGCAGGTTTTACTTTTTCTGCCAGGTGTATTAAGACTTTTCTTTATCCGAGTTCTTCGCACTGGTAACGCCTTTGATTAGGTCGAACTAATAGAGGCGCTTTATAAATCCAAAAATTGAACATAATTATACATGTAGAATAGAATTTGAACCACAATCAGAATTTAAAAAATGAACAAATTAGAGGAAACGGCATCGTATTGTTTTCGGTGGTATTTTATTTATATGGCAAATCTGAGAATCGAATAAAAGGTATCTTTGGAAGAAAATTTAGTTGTGATTATCAATAGAATATTCATGCCTAAAAATAAACATGTAAATGAGCATTGAACACTAATTCGCGTATTAATTTACTCCTTCAGTCTTTAAGCTCCCATGATCCTCTCCAGTCTGATTCCTCTCGATCATTCACATCGTCCTCAACAAAATCCAACTCAGCTATAATTGCTATGCTCGTCCCTGTGGTGTCTCCGGCAACGTTATACAGCTTCGTAATTCTGTACAACCACTCTGACACGGCCAAACGCTCGTGTAGACACCTTTAAAAAAGTTTCACAACATTTTATATATAATTATTACACAAAAACTGCGATGATCAATCCATCTAATTTTCTGCATTTCCAGCCCATTACTTTATGAAAGCCGTTTCCTTCTTTTCGTTCAGAATCTTTTGCCGCACATAGTTTATTATTAGTGTCCAGCTTTCATGAAATTGGCATTTCCAATTACGGCTCAAGCTACCAATCGGTACGATAGTTTCCTTCCTTATAATATTTAACATAAAATAATGGAATTTGGTAGGCCCTAGGCCTATCTAGCATGTTGTATAACTTGTATAGTGGTCCAATTGACCTCATTCCACCCTTTAAATAAAGACTTTCAACACTGCTGCACGGTAAGAAATAGGCGTCTGCACACAATAATTGTGTAACAAAATTAATTATATTCACCAGTTGTAGGCCTACTATAGTAGCTGCAGTTTAACGTCATTGTTTGATAATAACGATCATAAGCGACGTCCTCCTCATTTTATCCAGGCATGCATGCAACTGGCATTGGCAGAGTGCAACTAGTGATGGATGGATGTATGTGTGTTGTTGCAGTTTAACGTCACTGTGTGGTAACAAAGACCATTGGCGACACCCTCCTCCTTTATCCAGGTTTGGACTGGCACTGGCAGGGTGCAACCAGTGGCGGAGTTACATGTAACTAGTGGTGGAGTTTTAAGATAAGAAGTTTGCTTGAGAGTGAAATGCAGTGATACCGCTCCAAATTTTGAGAAAAGCCAATATGGGGCCTTAAAAAAGCCACGAAAAGCCAAGTTGATAACTATGGACTATGACACTATGTCAATTATTTTTATTTCAACAGAAGCTATTTTATCCGATAAATTGTGATGTTTTTGAAATTATGTATAATTTATCCTGAAATTAATGCATGTTCAATTGTTAATAAATGGTTCCGTTCGCTGATTTTTTTTAACATACTAACAACATTTTGGAACATAGGGCGCTAGTTTAGATAGCACCCGCACCAAATATCACAAGATGTCATTATTAAGCTGCTAGACCAAGTGCCGTTTTTTTCTGGTGAAGCCAGTCCGCAGCCTTGAGAGGGGGCGAAAAAATTCATCAATCGCCGAGATCATTATCAGATGCGATTGATAAAATTAATTGGCTCAACATGAACGCTCTTGCACAAACAAGATGTCCCTTCTTAGCTGGGTATTCCAGTGATGTGATTCTGTGAGAAAGTAGGTCCTCTAGACCCTGTCTCCATTAATTTGGTCTCCCACAATGTTCTGTCCTAGCTCCCCTATTTTATTACTCCACACTTCTGACGACGACACGAGCTTAACATCGTATTATGTCCTAAACCAGCTGTTTATGTAGGTGACACACAGGGTGTCTGCACTGCCCTCCACTCGCAGCCATTTAGGCGCCCGCCCGAACCATACAACGAGCAATTCGGGCGAAGTCGATAGAGTCGATAGTCAATCGAGCCGGGTCGATGACTGCATGGTTTATAATTGCCTGGACTTTGAAACTATATTTGATAGTATCGTTAAACCGAGACCTTTTCTCTTTTAATATGTTAAATGAGACTACTACGATTACTGCTACAATAATGTGCCGAATACTTTCGATAATGCAATTGTGTAAAACCCTGAATCCTCTATATTTGTGCATGAGCAACTTTGAAACGGTGTGCAAAAATGGCAAACTATTGTATTATAATTATGTGGAACTATTACAGCAAACCATTGTATAAATTTCATCAGGCCTTTATGTGTGTCAGTGAAGTTATATCATTTTAAATCGTTAAAAAATTAGTATAATTTTGACTTTGCAAGACGTGTTTATATACATCTTTATGGCATCGCTACAAGGCCATTCAGGGAAAGCAAACAAGTAATTTCAGCTGTTGAACTCTGGCACAGATACTGAGTACTGCGTCTCTGTCTGTAATTGAAATGGCTTGATAGGTTTAATCCGTTTTCTCGGATATTGAGACGAAACACCTATTAATGTTTATAGAGTCGCACATATCGGACACCAGTTAGATTTACCTCTTTTATGGGAATTGATTTGTATACAGAGGAACTTCTATCAACTTATGGCGCTCCAAAATCATTAATTATCCACGAAACCGTATTCAGGTCAGCATCAAGAACTTATATGTAAGTCGATGGGAAGAAGTGCCGATGATAAGACCAGAAAATCACCAATATCACAGACGGACTATCGATATGAAACAGATAACTTTTGAGTTGGAAAGAGAGAAGTGACTGCTGCAGAACAGAGTGGATAGACACAGAGAGGTATATATATATATATATATATATATATATATAAACAGACAGACAGAGACAGACATAGACAAAGACAGAGACATAGACACAGACAGACAGACAGAGGGAGACAGACAGACAGAGAGAAAGAGAGAGAAAGAACGAAATACAGGAAAAGAGAAGGAGAGCAAGAGAAAGAGTTTTTAGCAGCCGTAGAATAGTCAACTTTCTCGATATAAGTAGACAAAATATAATCCAGCGCTTCGTTGAATAACAAGTCAGATAAAATACCGGTAAAGAATTTTGAGTAAGCTCTGTAGCTTCTTGCCTAAAGATTGTTTAAAAAATAAAATTTGACTTAACTACTTGTTTCTGCTCTTGAGCGTTGAGTATTGTAAATAAATCTAATGACTACAAAGGCGTTTTACGCCTGAAGACGTCGTTAGTGATCCTGATGAATTTCTATTAATTTTTCCGATGTTAGTTGCAGCTGCGGAGGACAGAGTGACGTGGAGGAGCTGTGTTGCCCAATGCACTACAAGTGCGTGAAAGGACTATAAGGTCTAAGGCAAGGTAAGGATGTTAGTTCGCAATGTGGATAGAGGACAATGAAGCCTCACAACGACGTACAGGCAATGATCGGCCTACTGTCGATGACAACTGGACTTGGCAGAGAACAAATTGAATATTAACTGCCGGTCTAAAAAGTGACATAATTGAACACCTTTAAAATGCATGTATAAAATACTATATTTAAGCGTAGCGCAGTGCGGGTGCTATCTTGGTCCATGTGGGAGGAAGATCTTGAATGACATGATTGTGGCGTTTGCGATGCGGATAATGGAGAAGGTTGGTTAGAAGGATAAAATAAAATGATAAGACACTTCAACTTGTGAAGATGAATTATTGTTTAACCCTCGAATTAGAACTGTATATATACGGTGCTATGTACACATTTTAAGGGTGTGGAATTATCGCAGCAATTATTTGGAGATCAATGGGAAGCTAAACCATAATATTACGTTTTGGCTTTTTCATAAAAATCTATGATTATTCAAAGCTGTTCAGCAGAAACATATTCAAGCCGGGTTCCAAAATCTATTCACATGAAGTGTAGACTTCAGTCTTTTTTCTATTAGAGTGTATTATGCGCACTTTGCCTTTGGTGCCGCCGTTGCTTGGTAGTACCAGTCCCAGGCCTGTGTAAAGGAGGAGGGCAACGCAGCGGCTCCATATATAGAGCGGTGATAAGATGACGATAGTTTCCACAGAAACAGAATAGGCCTACGTTATAATTGAATGCACAGAACGATTATTTTGAGTGCTACCACCTAGCGAGTAACTGAAGTATATCTGAATAGACCGCACAGAAAAAAAAGAATATTATCCACAATGATTTTGACCATCCGTTTAAGTTATGGTTCGTAAGACATTTTATATAGCGCGTGTAAAAAAATATTTATTGGGAAAAAACAAGACACAGCTTCAGTTGACTCAAATGATCCCAATCAGCCCTATATTTACCAAGAAATAGATTATATATCTTGGATACAAAGTTCCTTTTAGACACCCTTAAATTCAATATTATATTGTCTACTTTAAATTTTGCATCCCAAACACTGCATCTTCCGGTCCCAGAAATATATAATTCATTTTTGTCACTAACATACGACTATGTTAGTAAAAACTTTGACGATAAAGATTGTATATATATATATATATATATATATATATATATATTTATATATATATATATGTATATAGGCCTACATAGTAGCCTACGCCTACTCGCTATTATGGGTTACAAAATAGTATCGTCCGATTTTAAAATATTTGTTGTATATCAAATATGCTGCCTGGAACTTTATTATAGATGTGGACTATCTTTTTTATAAATCTGTATTGGATCCTCTTGCTACGGTGTGTGAGCCACAGAACGTGTCAGATGAACTGCTTTAAATTGTAAAGAAAATGAATGTTTGCGAAATTGTGCAGCATCGCTCATAATATACCAATTCACCTCGGTAGAACTTTTTCTGAGTTTTCTGAGTTCCGTTGACACAATTATTATACAGTTCTTTAAAAAATATTTCAAACGCTCCTTCAATAAAACCACTCACAGTCACAGGTAACGCGTCTGCTCGGGTTCGACTCCGTTATAACAAGTGCACATACAAACAAACAAACAAACAAAACAAACAAGCAAATAATATTCTTCAAAAGTAGGCGAATATCCAAAATGACCATCGTCTGACTATCCTATTATTTAGCCACATCAGGCTACCGTGAGTAGGCTACCGTCTCCTTGTCGTGAAACTGCGATACGAATATAATGCGTGTGTTAAAAAATGTTCGGATTTGCATTTCTGAATCATGATTAATAGTCAGCATCATCACCACAACGACAAACAATCATCATAACCATCGTCATCAACGTTGACGCACTCTTCTCTGTTTTGCTAAAGATTGTACTATAAATTATATTGTATACTTTACATTGAATTGTATTGTATTGCCTGTCGTAAGTCCGATGAAATCATCTTAATCACATACATCCACCTTCCACCGCTCAGCTCTGCCCGCCCTAGCTCGCATCGAGCCCACAATCTTACACTTCCCTCCCCAGATCAAAGTCATAGTTATGTGCACGCATTTCATCAGTCTCTCAATCCTGTTTCCAAATTATGACCCTAGCGAATGCAGACAAAATTAATGCAACCGCTTGCATTGAAAGAAACGTTGCAGTCATGTTGGCCCTCTAGCGAATGCACACAGACCGTCTATATATATATAGGCCTACATAGTAGCCTACGCCTACTCGTTATTATGGGTTATAAATAGTATCGTCCGATGTTTAAATATTTGTTCTATATCAAATATGCTGCCTGGAACTTTATTATAGATGTGGACTATCTTTTTTATAAACTTTTTTATAAATCTGTGTATTGAATCCTCTTGCTACGGTGTGTGAGCCACAGAACGTGTCAGATGAACTGGTCTACATTGTAAAGAAAATGAATGTTTGCGAAATTGTGCAGCATCGCCCATCTACCAATTCAACTCGGTAAAACTTTTTCTGAGTTTTATGAGTTCCGTTGACACAATTATTATACAGTTCTTTAAAAAATATTTCAAACGACCCTTCAATAAAATCACTCACAGGTAACGCGTCTGCTCCCGGAGCGGGAGGTTGCGGGTTCGACTCCGTTATAACAAGTGCACATACAAACAAACAAACAAACAAAAACAACCAAATAATATTCTTTAAAAGTAGGCGAATATCCAAAATGACCGGCGTCATCTGACTATCCTATTATTTAGCCACATATCAGGCTACCGTCTCCTTGTCGTGAAACTGCGATACGAATATAATGCGTGTGTTAAAAAATGTTCGGATTTGCATTTCTGAATCATGATTAATTAATAGTCATCATCACCACCACAGCCACAAACGATCATCATAACCATCGTCATCAACGTCGACGCATTCTTCTGTTTTGCTAAAGATTGTACTATAGGAATATTGTATACTTTGCATTGAATTGTACTGTATTGCCTGTCGTAAGTCTGATGAAATTATCTTAATCACATACATCCACCTTCCACCGCTCAGCTCTGCCCGCCCTAGCTCGCATCGAGCCCACAATCTTACACTTCCCTCCCCAGATCAAAGTCATAGTTTTGTGCACGCATTTCATCAGTCTCTCAATCCTGTTTCCAAATTATGACCCTAGCGAATGCAGACAAAATTAATGCAACCGCTTGCATTGAAAGAAACGTTGCAGCCATGTTGGCCCTCTAGCGAATGCACACAGACCGTCTATCCGTATTTTTCATACTGTAATATCTCTTGGGGTGTTAACTATTCTCAAACTCTCCAATGCTTGGTTGTACTTCAGAAATTGGCCATAAGAACTGTCTACCATATACATTGGAGACTTAGTACCAAGGACACCTTCAAAATTAACCGTATGTTAACTGCATTGGGCATCAATAGGCTCCAAATTGGCCTCTTTATGTATCGGTACCACAATAATTTGTTACCACTTTGTTTTAATAATTATTTTAAATTGGCGTCCTCTGTGCATCAACATTACACTAGACATGCAGCTGATTACCGACCTGATTTTGCTAGAATCAATCCGAAGCTATTTTCCATTACATGCCAGGGCCCTATCACATGGAACTCCTTACCACTAGATATAACCTCCCTTCCAACTTTGAGCAGGTTTAAGAGAGCTTTTAAGTTATATCCAACTGAAGAATGATCATTGAACTGTATTAACCTGAGATCTTTCTTCTAAAGTATTCTGGTCTGGTGCATGATCTGACCTGCAGAGTATCATACAGTGTTTCCCTTTTGCCACAGCTGTTCTGACCTTTGTTTGCTAATATGATCACTTCAGTTTGGAAATCTCAAGCTTGTTTTTCTTTTTATTTTTTAACTGACTAGCAGTACCCATATGTATGCACTGAGATAATTAGTTAAGCTATATGTATTGAATCTGTTTACAATGTCTGATCTGCCATTCCACCAACGATTGATACTGGGGTTCCTCTGATAGCGGGACTTGTCCCTTTGGGGTTCCCCTTTAAGTGCTCAACCGTATGCGATCCTTTGCTTTATAATGTTTATTCTTATGATACGCTGTTTATTCTTTCTGTTTTGTTAATCATTAATGTTAATGATATTATTCTGTTTTGTTTTGTCTTGATCAATGTGCAACGGTAGTTGCCTTAAAAAATGGTATTTGATTGAAAAAAGAGGTCATTTATTTTCCACAATATTTGATTATTGATTAAACACATCATTGCAAACAAATATAATAGTTCAATTTATACCAGAGTCAGTCTGGAAGGGGAAAAGCTCAAGTGAGCTTATCAAGTCCACCTTACATTATAATCTAAAGAATAATAATTATTATTATTCTTTAGATTATAATTTAGATTTAATTATTATACGTAATGTGCTAACAGTCAATGACAATCTTTCAAAAGTATTACGAGTCGGATGATCTTTTCGATAACAGTCATGTTCTTTCAAAAGCCAGTATTCGTCTTTCAATTTCCTTGGTTATTACCCGTGTTTCACATGCGCAAATTGCGCATAATGCTCCGTTGAACACACGTGTATCCAGGACTAACAGCTTAATTAGTCTTGATTGTTATTTCTATACATTTCCAAATCTTGTCCAATGCAGCAAGATATTTAAATGAAAGGATGTAGATTGTGTTAAAACTCGGATCCTATCTTGTTCAGAACCACGCGCCTTCTTGTGAAAGTGGGAAGTTTAGGTCGATATTAACGACTCCAACAGCCGCAAGCGGACGGCGCTTTAATCATGGACACCTTCAAAACGCTTTCAGGCGATATTATATTTCATCCTCAGATTCTTTAAAAAATTATTCTTTCCCGTACCGGGTTTAGCCGTAAGCAGATCCGAGAGCCACAAGATGTCGCCAGAGTTTACTAAAACATTGGTGAAAGCAACAAATAATGTGAGCATCTTCAGAATTAGTATGAACGCTAGAGTCTCACTTTGAATTTCTGAAGTGTTGTCACAGCTAAGATTTTTAAAACTACATTCTGTTTTTGCTTTCGTCTGCCTGTCTTTAAACCAAAGTCATGCAAGCCTTCTAAAAAGATTTCTTAGCGTCCACAGACGGCACGCCATTTTGTTTTCACGAGGAACGGTTAGTATCTGGGTGGGGTGAAGAAAATAAATTGAACAGCCACTCATTACCGTTACGTTTGAGTTTATAAGATGCCAATGTTCACAGCAGGCATAAGACGTCGTTAGAATCTTTTGAATGACAAGAAAGATCTTCACTTGTATTAATAGGGATACGAAGCCACATTAATTTTATACCAACGGGAACAGTGAGAAATGATCATAAAAATTTCTTTTGACGTCGACAGACTTTCTTGCCGTATAAATTATATCGTTAAAACTGGGATCTTATCTTCTTCACAACTATGTGACACCATCTCCTGGATAAAGTATGATGTCAGGTCAACGTTGTCGGTTGCGACAGTCAGAAGATGTCGCTGAACAATAAGGCAACGTGCATCTTTTTGGACACCTTAAACATGCTTTCACCTAAAATATATTCTTCTTCTTTCCCTTCAGGCTAGAATTATTCCCTCTGGCGAGGGGTCAGCCACTCGGATCCTTCTCCTCCACTTGTCACCTAAAATATATTAATTCATATAAAACCATTTAATTATTGATTAACATTTAATAATAATATTCGTTTATTCAGATTCAGTGTGACAAACCGCAGAATGATTACAGGCGCAGGTTATACGAAATACGACCCACTGTAGCACGACACTCAGGTCGGCTTTACAGCAGTGGGTTCGGCTTAACACTATGACCAAGTGCTGGATAACTTCTGGTTCTGCCAAGCCAGAAGTGGAAGGGGCTATCACAGTTGGGTTTTTTCAACTAGATCTGGTTTTAGGCCTTCGTTTGGGTTTCTGTTTTTTTAAAAAGCAAAATCTGGGTTTATTTTAGAATCGCTTACACAAAATAATAGTATGGGTTTTCTGGATTTTTTTTATAAGGAAGCCTGGGTTTATTTCTGAAACGTCAGGTCTGCCGTATGCTGACTTATTCTTGCCGAAATTACTTTTCTTTTGACGACGTACGTAATGCTGACGTCATCTCTAACCGTAGAGACGTCACGTGGTCTATGGCGATAATAACATTATGTAGTAAACTGATTTGCAATTATAGTTATTTTAAAAAGATGTCCAATGTGAGCTGAATATCGAAATGTAAGAAACGCAAATGTAGGCCTAGATCGGTTTTATATAGCGGCCTTTACCGTTCATTTTTCAATGAATTTGATCACCGCTATCCCGTTTGAATGGTCCCCGTAGACGGACCGTTTAAGTCCCCGTGGACGGACCGTGCTAGCCCGGTATTTTTAATCTATGAAATGGCCACCTTCGGAGTCAGTTCGGACTGGGGGAGAGCAGCGAAACCTCTGACTTCCCCGTGCAAAGCCGGGTTCCAAAATCTATTCACATGAAGTGTTACAGTAGACTTCAGTCTTTTTCTATTAGAGTGTATTATGCGCACTTTGTATTTGGCGCCGCCGTTGCTTGGTAGTACCAGTCCAAAGCCTGTGTAAAGGAGGAGGGCAACGCAGCGGCTCCATATATAGAGCGGTGATAAGATAACGATAGTTTCCACAGAAACAGAATAGGCGTACGTTAATTGAATGCACAGAACGATTATGTTGAGTGCTACCACCTAGCGAGTAACTGAAGTATATCTGAATAGACCGCACAGAAACAAAAAATTAATTTTATCCACAATGATTCTGACGATCCGTTTAAGTTATGGTTCGTAAGACATTTTATATAGCGCGTGTAAAAAATATTTATGTGGGAAAAAACAAGACACGGCTTCAATGGAGTCAAATAATCCCAATCAACCCTGTATTTACCAAGAAATAGATTATATATCCTGCAATTCAAAGTTCCTTTTAGACACCCTTAAATTCAATATTATAGTGTCTACTTTAAATTTTGCATCCCAAACACTGCGTTGGCGTGATATAAGAATTTTGAAATTCATTTTTGTCACTAACATACGACTATGTTAGTAAAAACTTTGACGAGGAAGATTATACATATATATCCCCCCCCCAAGACCGACCCACACCTCAACGCGGTGGGGGGGGGGTGACAACAGCCAAGTAAGGGATTGCCTGTTGGGGCTATGCCATCAGTGGTGAAGGCTAACTCAGCCGAAGAACCACCTAGGGCGTTTCGCGAGATGGACAGGCCCAACAGGAACCCTGAAAAGCTGGCTAACGTGGGCGGCAATCAACTCCCCAAAAAGGGTTTGTCAGATGTGGGGCGATACGCTGACAGCAAAAAGGAAACACGCTTGAAACCTAATGCCAGTTAACCGACTGGTGCGGAGCGCCAATACAAGATCTGACACATGCGGCGATGGAACGACAAAAATGGCGAGGAATAATGAGGATGGCAGCGGGCACCTACGGGCACTGGTCCCTCGGTTCTTGATGATGATATATATATATATATATATATACACGGTGATTCATAAAAAAACGTCCCATACATAAGTTGGTGTAACTCATGTGGATGACCATCAAATTTAATGAAATTTCAGAATAATGAAGCTCGATGATCTGGCCAAGTGCTATATAAATTATGTCACGTTCAGGGCTATAGTGACGTAACGCGGATGACGAAACTAATGACGTCACGATAATCTCGAGAAATAAGCAAGATTCCAACGTTCCTGTCAGTCACTTAGGTTGTATCATGCAAACCTGGTCAATTTAATCTGGTCTAGCCTCCTGGTGAGAAATTGTTTACTGTGGCATCACCCAGTAACAATCAGAATGTTCACAATAACGCATCTTCCGGTACACAGAAGAGGGACGTTCCAGTAAATCGTCTTTTGCGGAATCGACCAATTTTCAGCAAATCCCAAATGGTACCTGTCGGGTCTCTGCACACGGTCGTACGAACATATCCATTTCATCGAACCGGGCGTTAAGATCAATGGACAATATTAGCCTACATAGATGTTCTACTAAAACAGGGCCTTTTACCAGACATTCGTGACATTACCGATGAGTATTTCATCTTCCAGCACGATAGCGCTCCTGCGCACAGAGCACGGGACACTGTTGCGTTACTGGAAACTGAAACACCTGATTTCATCCCGCGCATACTTTGTGGCCACCCAACAGCCATGATTTAAATCCAGTGGACTATAAGATATGGAGTGTCATGCAAGAGAAGGTCTGCAGATCTCGAATATGTGATGTCAGTGAGTTGCGAAGTCGAATTGTGGAGGCATGGGACGAGATGGATCAGCGCATCGTTGATGAATCAGTCAAACAGTAGCGTACTCGTCTTCGCGCACGCGTAGCTGCCAAAGGGGGTCAATTTGAACATAAACTTTAACTTTCCGAAAGTTTAGAAATAACTCCTCTGTCATCCTTTAAAATTTCTTTCACATAGCATGACATTTGACGAAGTTACAGTGAAATATGCAGTGGGGCGTTTTTTAATGAATCACCGTGTATATATATATATATATATATATATATATTTATACACTGTGTCCGGAAAAATTCCAAGGCTCTAATATATGAATCAAAAAACTATAGTAGATAATAATTATAATCAATTAGAAAATTTTACAACCTTTTTGATCCGTACATAATTACCAACAAATTTATAAAATTTGGGGAGTAATGCAGGAGAAAGTATACAAGACAAAGGTCAGAAACATCGAAGAACTCCGCGAGCGAATTGTTAATGCTTGGGATGAACTTGAACAACTGGTCGTCGATGCTGCTGTTAGTCAGTGGCGTGCACGTGTCGAAGCATGCGTGGTAGCCAATGGCGGACATTTCGAACATAAATTATAGTTCCATAATATTTCAGGATTAAACTGTTTCTGGAATTTTAAAAATCTATTAATGTTTACTAATTATTTTTATATTTACCGTAAAGCCTTAGAATTTTTCCGGACACAGTATATATATATATATATATATATATATATATATATATATAGGCCTACATAGTAGCCTACGCCTACTCGTTATTATGGGTTATAAATAGTATCGTCCGATGTTTAAATATTTGTTCTATATCAAATATGCTGCCTTGAACTTTATTATAGATGTGGACTATCTTTTTTATAAACTTTTTTATAAATCTGTGTATTGAATCCTCTTGCTACGGTGTGTGAGCCACAGAACGTGTCAGATGAACTGGTCTACATTGTAAAGAAAATGAATGTTTGCGAAATTGTGCAGCATCGCCCATCTACCAATTCACCTCGGTAGAACTTTTTCTGAGTTATCTGAGTTCCGTTGACACAATTATTATACAGTTCTTTAAAAAATATTTCAAACGACCCTTCAATAAAATCACTCACAGGTAACGCGTCTGCTCACGGAGCGGGAGGTTGCGGGTTCGACTCCGTTATAACAAGTGCACATACAAACAAACAAACAAGACAAACAACCAAATAATATTCTTTAAAAGTAGGCGAATATCCAAAATGACCGGCGTCATCTGACTATCCTATTATTTAGCCACATCAGGCTATATACCGTCTCCTTGTCGTGAAACTGCGATACGAATAATGCGTGTGTTAAAAAAATGTTCGCATTTGCATTTCTGAATCATGATTAATAGTCAGCATCATCACCACAGCCACAAACGATCATCATAACCATCGTCATCAACAGGGACGTAACTAGGATTTTTCGTTTGGGGGGGGCTTAAGCCTTAAGTATGGCCAATGCTTAAAGTGTAAAAGAAGAAATGCCAGGACGCTGTATTGTAATTGGTCGTGAGTGGCGGCGCCGAAGGCGCGAAGTTGCGAGTGCCGAAGGCACGAAGCCCGTCCCCATTAGGGGGTCTGGGGGAGCGTCGCAAGCTCTCCCAGCAGGGTCTGGGGCGGAGCCCCAGCGACCAGCGCATTTTTGGCTGTGTCGACCTCAAATGGAGCCATTTTAAGGCTCTTGTTTGCTAGCTATTTGTGAACGGAAAAGTCGCGAAAACTTAAAGAATAAGTCGTTTTTCAGTGTCGCAAAGCTCAAGCTACCAGGACAACAATAAAACTAAAACTGCTACTGTAAAAGAGAAGGGTTTTGTATTTACCGTAAGCTCCCCAGCGGGGCCTGGGGCGGAGCCCCAGCGACCAGCGCATTTTTGGCTGTGTCGACCTCAAATGGAGCCATTTTTGGGCAGTCATGGCCGGTCGTCCGTAACTGCATGTACGCCGTCCATGCGGTAGTCTATTTAAATTAGCCGTAAGCATACAACGGCTTGATTTCATTTGGGGGGGCTTCAACTTCGTTTGGGGGGGCTTAAGCCCCCCAAGCCCAACGCTAGTTACGTCACTGATCATCAACGTCGACGCATTCTTCTGTTTTGCTAAAGATTATACTATAGGCCTATTGTATACTTTGCATTGAATTGTATTGTATTGTATTGCCTGTCGTAAGTCTGATGAAATTATCTTAATCACATACCTCCACCTTCCACCGCTCAGCTCTGCCCGCCCTACCTCGCATCGAGCCCACAATCTTCCACTTCCCTTCCCGAGATCAAAGTCATAGTTTTATTTACGCATTTCATCAATCTCCCAATCCTGTTGTTTCCAAATTATGACCCTAGCGAATGCAGACAAAATTAATGCAACCGCTTGTATTGAAAGAAACGTTGCTGCAATGTTGGCTCTCTAGCGAATGCAGACAAAATTAATGCAACCTCTGGTATTGAAAGAAACGTTGCCGTCATGTTGGCCCTCTAGCGAATGCAGACAGACCGCGTCATAATAACTGAAAGCAACGAACGCTGCAGCTGCTAGCCCTGTATCGATTGTTAATACCATTAAATTTTTGTCAATTTTTCGGGGGGGGGGTATTTTCAATCTTTTGGAGGGGACTTTCCCCTCCCGAGACGTCTAGATTAAACCATGTTCAACGTTACTGTGATTTTATATAATTTTTCGAAGGTCTACCCAAAACCATAATTGACTTTTGCATTTAACTTTCTCTTTCGATTGTAAGAACTTGAGATCGTCCGTTGATACCACGAATTGCAATTATACTGCCGTGTTTCAATTTTAAATTAAACGAAGATAATAACAATTATAATTAATTAGTTAATTAATCAACAAGCCACTCCATCCAACGCTATGACGTCAGCTCTGTTTATTGGCTATAACTTATAGCTCTGTGTCTGAAGGCTTACTACTTTGACTTATTGTTTGTAGGCCTATTAAAACAAAAAATCCACTTATTAGATAAGCTTGTACTTTGCAAGTTCACAAGCAGGTCAACCATTTAGACTACTGTAACACGTCCAATTTGTTGGATATGTCAAGGATACTAGCTAGACTATAATAGGCCTAAAGTGGCAAACAAACCCTACATGTGCACTAAACCAAGATCTTTACACTGGTATTAAACTGCCTGCATGGCATGTGCTATATATATAGGGCCTATGCCAACCGTTTGACGTGACCCATAAACCTGCCAGATATATCAGTTTCGCATACCTGGTCTATTCAAATCATGTTACCTACGTCAGTGATCTTAAAATAGGCGCCTTCGGCTTAGTATAAACACTCGTAGGGACTCCGACCTATAATAAGCCTAGAGGCCTACATAATGTCTATTTCGATGCATATATATATATATATATATATATATATATATATATAATTATATACAATTTTTCATATATATATATATATATATATATATATATATATATGTTTATATAATTTTTAAATCACGCCAAACACATTATGCATGGACGTATGCTAACAATATTATTATACAACAAACCTACATGTGCAATTATGCATGTATTCATGAGTCTGCATGTGTGCGAGGATGCGCACACGCATGTGCGCGTGTGTCTGTGTGTATGCCCTCGTTTGTGTTTACGTATAATGTGCCTATTCCTGCCCACATGTAACTTAAATGGGCCTGTGCAGTGTGCACATACATCATAAGCAGCTGCATGCGAGTCGTGACAAGCATGCTTCTATCCCGTGAGGTTAATCGTATGCACTAGGGTATATGCAATGTCGAGCTTAGTTTTGACATGTGTAACGGTTCGCATGCAAAGCATCCGCAGCGCTAACAAAATTAACTTAATTATGCAAGATGGCATTTTCTATTTACATGCAAAAACCAGGGCTTAAAATGTGGCACGACGGTCATGGATGGCGTCATAGCACTTATTTTCAAATCTCTATGCCGTCCTGCCACTTATTTGGCCAGCACACCTGAAAATGTAATGGGCGCCCAGGCACTTTTTTACACTTTTAGCACTGGCAAAACATTATTATAAATGCATACATAGGCTATGTATGTATAATTTCGAAGTCACACACGTAATAATGTGCATACTCGATACCATAATATGAATATTATAGGCCTAAATAATATATGAGGCGCGATGGGGTAGTGATGGGTTCGGTGCCTTGGAGCCGGAGATTCCAGGTTCGAATCCATCTCAAGCGGTCACGTAGGAATCTTAAGCAGTTTTTTCACTCGCAATTGCTCGTGCGCTTCAGCGTGAAAATAATGGAGTGCACGCGCTGAAATCGGGAGCGCCTCTGAGTAGGTAGATTGAAAGGCTGCTATAGTGAATGCGATATATATATATATATACAATACATATTGGCCTACGTAGGTCTCATGGGCGGAGTTTGGTTTCCGTTCTTGGAGGGGCTAATGTCTTCATAGGGGGGCTAAACCCGGAAAAAGATATCATTTTCATGGTAAAAAAACGGAATCTGGGCCTTCTTGGGGGGGCTTAGCTCCCCCAAGCCCCTGATAAACTCCGCCCATGGTAGGTCTATGTGTGTATGCATGCATGAGAGCGTTTTTCATGCGCGTAGTGGAATCAATGAGGCTTGTCACTAAAGAACAGTTAGGCCTACTCCCCCGCTTCAATGTCATTTTTAATTGCTGTCACGTAGTCACGATTCACGCAATGTATAGAGCCAGATGTATATATATATATATATATATATATATATATATATATATACACAATTTTATACATCTATCATGTGTATACATATATTTATCTGAATGCAATTGCGTTGCTGTAGTACAGTGTAGTCTTTGAACAGCCTGCTTCATGTGATTTACATCAACACATGCGTAGAGGTACAAGTAAGTAGAGATACGGACAAGAACGAAGACATAGACAGCCGTATAGGCCTACATACATAGACAGGCGTAGATACATGCACATATATATTCATCTTTTTGGTCTATATGCACGATATTTGGTTTGGTCACGGTCGAAAACCTGTTTTGCTTAAAAATTAACGACACTTGTCACAGCAAAGATGATTATGGTCGACTTAGGCCTATATCTTTTATCAAAGCTTGGAGACTAGCACTGTAATAGTGCAAACAATGGGTATTGCTAACCCTATGATAGATGCACGCTTGACAGTGTAGTCAATTATAGGGTTAGCATTGCGATGTATGGAGGGTTATTATTCCAATATCTAAAAATATCTAATCTAATCTATCGTATGTGATTTCGTTCCGCTATAACAATAATCACAGTACATCAGTGGCATCTAATCCTTTGAGATGATTTTAATCCTCTCCTCAGTCATATGAGCGTCCCACCGACAGGGTTTGATATGTAGGGCTACACTCATGGTTATGACGCTGTTGTAATTGTAATTGTAATTGTAGTTGTAATCGAACATTTATATAGCGCCACTTCAAGAGAACTCCTCAGAGGCGCTCCCGACCTGACACCAGCCCATAATCAAAGAGAATGGTTTTCAAACGTATAAAACAAAAACTGTTCGATAAGGGGCGCCAATGGTGCGTACAGTGGCGCCCCTAGCGAACGCTGTCACAATCATTCACCATCATACGTCATCCATCCATTAATTCATCTGTCCACAGGCTCCACACTCCGATCAATCCACGATTTCATCTATAAAATCAGCCATCAATGATCAACCCACCTATGCTCAATCATGATTTAGATAGCATCTGTCCGTTCCAGGGCCGCATCAAGGGTAGTGCGGACCCGGGTGCTGTTCACCGTGTAATTGTCATAGGACGATTGTTTGAACTGCGAACAATAGGCCTAAGCTGATTGAAATGAATCGTGGCATAATGGATCCATCCATCTATCCATTCACCCATCCATCCATCCATTCACTAGTCTGGTTTATTCACCGTTTACCTTGCGTCCATGATCCACTAACCCGAGTTATTTACACGAATACCAAACTTCACGAATCGGTGTAGATTCATTAGATTTCGATTTAAAATTTTCGCCGCCATCTTTCTTGTCCAGGTAAATCGTTCATAAACTCATCAAGGAATTGATTCCAAACTCAATTATTTTCTCGTCAAAAACTCGTTTCAAACTCGCTACAGTCTCGTCCAAAAAATCATTACCAAACAGATTCATTCATTCTTCGCCTGAAAAAATCCAGGGCTTGAAGTTTTACTGGATGGTCATGGGTGGCGTTGACTTCTATTATTATCAAATATGAACGCCATCCTGCAAGTTATTAGGCCAGAGCGCATGCCCTGAAAAGGTAAGAGCCGTACGTCCAGATACATCTTTTGGCCACACTTTATGTAGGGCCTACTGCAAAAACGTTTGCAAACTGATCCCTTCCAGATTCCGCAAAACTAATAGAGGTAGAAAAATAATAGAGTTAGAAATCATAAATTCTCCCGTCATTGCAGTTTTAAAAATCGGAAAGGCGGAAACTATCCGTTTTTGAAGGGTTTTTCTCATACAAAACTGAAAATATTTAGCCTATCCACTTTACGACAAGAAGTGGACCTCTAAAATCAAACCGACTGTACTCGGTAACCTTTCGAATCAGTAGTAGCCTATATACTTTGATCATTTCGTCTTTTCAACGAATTTCCAACGGCAGTAAAAAAAAAGTTGATACAGGAAGAACTATCACGATAAAAATGAGTTATGTATATTCGATTGACATGCAAATATTTATGCGAATGCATTTAAAACTTTGTCGATAAGCAAGCCACGCGATAATAATATAAGATTGCAACACGAGTCCACGCATTTTCGCCATTTGTCGAGTATGTATCATATAGAGCTGTTACAGAACCCGCCATGACGTCATGGCGCGCGCGAGTTGAGTCAATAATATTTCAAGTCAATTAAACGCACGTAAAATATCAAGATTTAGGATTTTACAAACTATCGATTGCTTGTGCTACAGATGGTATTATCGGAAACTGTTTTGTAGGACGAAAATTTTTAGCATTGAATTGCCGAGTGAATTATAATTTCGGGCGCTGTTGAAAGCAGCAGTCTCTGCCGGATCTGAAGAAGGCTTCATGGGTCTACTTGACGCGAACCTCTTACGTGACTGTCAGGAATGTCGTGAGTACGCGAAATAAATAAACTATTTAATGAATTCATAAATGAATAAATATATTAATTATTTAATTAATTCAGAAATGAATAAATATATTAGCTGTATTCATAAAATGGACATTAGGGCCTAGAATAATCTTATATTGCTGTTTTTAAGTTGTTGGGTGTGCCTCTAAAAACCACATCTGCCTGCTTGGCTATGTAAATAGCAACCGGATCTTTGTATACATATCATCGGCTGAAAGTGTTCTAGAGGTGTCCAATTAGATAGCACATTTATAGACTATTAGAGCGACATCTAGGCCTATATAATTGATTACATGCAGATTGATTTGATGCAATTAGCCTAGAATTTAGGCCTATAATTTTATTGGGTCAATGGTGACTCTCTGGTTTTCTGAGCACTTATCTCCCAAAAATAGCGTAGTCCATAGATACCCAGCGCTTAGAGTGTAAATAATAAGTTTCTTAACGCCAGTCAACTTCCAGCATGTACTTGCGAAAATAATTAGTGGCAGGACGGCGTTCGAATTTTAAAATAAGTGTCATGGACTCACCATCAGCAAACATTTTCAAACTGATTTATATCGCACTTGTTTATGTCATTACAATGAACTCGTGGGTTGCGACGTTAAGAGTTAAGAGCTACTCACGGGGCAATACTAAAATTATCTCTCGAAATGTAAAAGTACGAATAGTGCATGCATGTGTAAACACACACACACACACACACACACACACACACACACACACACACACACACACACACACGTGCACACAAACCTACATAAGGTCAGTGTTGTACACTAACGAAGTAAAAGTAACGCGTTACTGTGCTTAAGTAATAGTTTGAATACTTTCACATGTAACGAAGTATCAGAAAAATTAAATACTTTTACTTTCAACGAAGTAAAATTTTATCAATATATCAGTATACTTTTACTTCGTTACAATTTATGTGACACTCGTTACAATGTTCGCTACTTCAAAGCGCTAATTAACATTTCGTTACGTTAAGCTAAAACAGCTGATTTAAATTTGCATGCCTAAAAACAGATTTTCGATGGGTGGAGCACGCTGGAGTAGAACGACTCTTCAGCTGTGCATTGTTCTAACAATGAATTAGAAGCGTGCGCTGTAGACTCAACGGTAACCATTTCGAGAATTTAGTATTTTTGAAGCTTAATAATCGATTGAGTTATAGAAAGACTCGGTACTTTTATTTTTTACTCAAAAAGTATTATTGGAAGGGGATACTTTTTACTTTTACTTAAGTATTATTTGTGACGAATACTTTTACTTTTACTTAAGTAATTAAAATCCACTTTACTTTTACTTAAGTACATTTGCCCGGTACTTTCAACAACACTGCATAAAGTATACACATGCATGCACTCACACGCACCCGCGCACAAGCGCACGCGAGCACGCAAGCGCGCTCACAAACAGACACTAGCAAACGCGCGCGCACACTCACACTCTAACTCACTCGCACACACACACACACACACACATATATATATATATATATATATATATATATATATATATATATATAATATTGACATGTATTATATAGAAATACATTTTCAGAAGATAATGACATTATATTTTTTCAAACAATTCCACACCTCTTTTGTGTGAGCTATTCAATCTATAACTACGATCGGTTCTGACTTTTTGACATGATACCCTTCGTACATATCTGCCGTAAAATTAATGTCGTTGAACTACAGATGCGTAATTATTAGAGTTTGTAAATGAAAAAATAATTTATTGTGAAATTATTCACATTCAATAAAAGACTCCTGCCATCTGTGCCACTAGTGAAAATTTTGTGCGAGGGCAACAGCCTCTGTTGTCATAGGCCCTCGTCAAATCTGGATCCATCCATCTGCTATCTGTATAATTATTCGCATAAAACGCAAAATAAAATAATTATTGAACTCCGCCATGAATGGGACTATGACAGTGCCAGTCCCAAGCTTGAATAAAGATGGAGCGGCGAAGCTAATGATCTTTCTCATCACAATGGTGTCGTATCGTCAAACTGATATATATATATATATATATATATATATATATATAATGCTATTGATAAAAATATTCGTGGCATTTAAAACTTACGCAACCGTGTTAAAAAGATTAAATTTTGTCTCGTATACTATTAACAGGTCCAGGCCTATATATTCAAAATGTCCCCCAAGCAAAGAAAACATTTGGCGCCCTAGGCAAAAATACTGTTGGCGCCCTTTGAACCCCAAAGTTACCCCATGCACTCTGCGGTACACCACACAGAAAGCGCTCAATTTTTCCATTCTTATTAGAAGAATAACCACTGGAAAAGTCTTGAACTCAAATCAAATCAAAATTGTTGCTTGAATTGAAAAATTACAAAAAAACTGAAAATTTAAATCTATCGAACACATTTTTGCGTGAAAATGGTCCCCCCCCAGATAGTAACGCCTTTGGCAACTGCATGCCTGCTCTGCCTGTGCCTATAAACCACAGGAAAGGCATGCATGCTCCAACTCTTAGTGGGGTATGTGATCACTATATAGTTCATATAAATTATATATAATACAGTCTAGTTCGCATATTGTGAGGAGCGACCTAAAATTGAGGGCTGAGGTCGAAAAAAATGTGACAAGGATTTGGATCGATGAATATTGTTTTCCTTCAGTGTATACATTTAGATAGCATGTATATACGCGTGCTTCTGTAAATCTACCACAACCCTATTGATCCTTTGTCATGCTTTTGTCGTTTTTGATGAAGTGCTTTCTGATGGCCTTGACTCAACTTCAGCAAACATTTTCGAACTGACATATTAAATCGCACTTGTTTATGTCAATTCTAGATGGATACGTGGGCTGCGACTTTGATAGATTTACACTCACGGGGCAATATTGAGTACCTCTCGAAACGCTTGTGTATACATGTATGCGTATAGGCCTATAGCACATAATACATATGCATGTATTGTACACACGTATACATGCACGCACTTGCACTGCAGACAAACCTGTAGGCCTACAGGCCTGTAGTATATATATATATATATATATATATATATATATATATATATATATATATATATATATATATATATATATATATATATATATACGACCATTTATAAATGGCTAATCGCAGCAAGTGCCTTTCAGAAGCGCTCCCAGCACGTGCAATTCCGAGAGAAAAGGATTTGAGACTAGAGAATGACACGCACGCACACACACACACACACACACACACACACACACACACACGCACGCACGTGAGTGTGTGAGCGCGCACACGCGTGTTTGTTTGTGTGTGTGTGTTTGCTTCTGCAGTATGTGTGTCTGTCTGTCAGTCAATGCGTGTGTGTCTGTGAGTGTGTGTGTGTGTGTGTGTGTTCGTGTGTGTGTAGGCCTGCGTGCGTGCGTGCGTTTGTGTGTGTACGTGCAGATATTCATCCATTTATTCATTCACAGAAAATATTGATTCGCAAAATCAGTTGCTCCAACATATATCAGGGACAAATATTTCTATGTAGACTCACAACGTAAAAAGTAGACAGACACATATACAGACACAGACACAATGAGAGTGAATTTGCAGTTTATATTGCGCATTCAGACTCTCCTTCAAAGCGCCGCTCTGCTTCAGTCTGCATGTCGGCTTCGAAAACCATGCATGCAGTCTGAATTAAACAATTGCGTTTTAGCACAAGCCTGCAGCAGTGTTTTTTATGCGCATGCAGTATCATGATTCACCGTATATATAAATAAATTATTTTTATACGTCTACTGAAATCATAGGTCCATAGGTATTTTTGAGTTAAAAAAGTAATATTTGACATGCAACATACAGACGGATTTAACAGACATACACAGGCGGACACAAAGAAAGACTGATAGACACATAATAGCCTAATTATATATTCATACAAACACGGACAGACGAAGGCAGACAACAAAATAGAGACAGATAGATACACGGACAACCGGGCAGAGAGACAGATGAACTTATTGACAGACATACACAGACAAGCTTGTACAAGCAGACATACAGATGGGGGGGCAGAGAGATGCACTCACGCACACGCACGAGCATGGGCGTCCGCAGCGGGGCTCAAGGGGGCGCAAGTGCGCCCCTCCGGATTTTTCGCATGGTTGCAAAGAAATTTAGATTATTTGGTTGTGATTGTTATAGGCCTACAACGCGATTTTCAATGTGATTATCGATTCGTTCTATACAAGTTGAACCTAAAATTTTAATATATCTTTCTTTGGGCGCATAACGTATAGGTTATAGGATTCTCTCGTGGTAATATGGAAATTCAAACTACATGTCGCCCATTAAATTTAGACCATGTGACAATTATTTAAAAGTTGCGCCCCCTTAGAAAAATTTATGCGGACGCCCATGCGCACGAGCACACACAAACGGACTCAAAGACACATACAGTCACAGAAACACGGACAGAGCCTACGAACGGTCAGCAACGTATGGATACAGAGGCATATAGACAGTCAGACAGTCAGACAGACAGACAGACAGACAGACAGACAGACAGACAGGCAAACAAACAGACAGTCAGTCAGACAGACAGGCAAACAAACAGACAGACAGACAGGCAGACAGACACAGAAAAACTCATCATATATAGGCGCCATGATTGATGATAATGCAACAAAGCAAACCATTGTAGTCTGTTGATAGCCTGCAGGCATACAGCACGCGGACAGCAGGCCCTTAAAAACACATAATATTTTATTGTCAAAACCTGAGATATTGTCAAACGTCACATTTCAGCCAACAATGTAAAAGAAATCACTGTAGTTTAGACCCAAATTCAAATTCAAATTCAAATTGTTTTATTGATCCCACAAAAACGTAATTATTTTTTACAGAAAATATTATAAGACAATTATAATTAAAGTACTAGCACATTCGGAAAAGAGATTAGAATACAGATTAGGGAGCAATAGGCACACCAGAAGGGACAAGTCCCGCTTAGTAGGGGCCTATATACCAGGAAGAGGTATATAGGACAGGATGGTGGGAGAGATTAAGTAAGGGAAATAGACGTTGTTATGTCTATATAAGATATATGTAGTAGACATTACGTAAGGATGCAGATTATATTCTTAACTAAAACTTAACTAACAACAAACACAAAGCTGAGCTTAAGTAATATATATTAGTGTGTGTGCACGTGCAAGGGTTTTAAAGTGGCTAACGGATGTAACCGTACGGATTTCTTTGGGAAGACTGTTCCAGTTAGCGGGGCCCTGAACCCTAAGCGAAAACTTACGGACATTAGTTCTTGCAAACACAGGCCTGAAGTCATTGTTACTTCTAGTGAAAATAAGATGTGGCACTGGGTCAAAATAGGATGAGAATGATGATGGGAGGAGGTTATTGATGTATTTATACATGAAGATGCAAGTTTGTAGGAATTTGATTTGATTAATGTCTAGGAGTTTATGTTCAAAGAATAGTGGACTCGTGTGTGAATTGGGGGGGGGGGGGGGGAGATTTAGTTATAACTCGTATGGTCTTTTTTTGAAGGATCTTTATACCTTTAAGATTGGAGTCATATGTCGAAGTCCAGATCATGTTGCAGTACGTCAGATATGGATATATGAGGGTATAATAGAGATCCCGTAGAATATGAGGGGGGAAGAAGGTAAGATACTCTTTTTATAATGCCAAGATTCTTTTTGATTTTATTACTAATTTCAAAAATGTGAGTTTACCATTTCAAGTGTTGATCGATGTAGACACCTAAAAATTTTGTTGAGGATACTTGAGGAATAGTAATATTATTTAGAGTTATTTGACTATCATTGTTGGGGATGGATTTTCCTGTGGAGCGAAAAATGATACAGTTGGATTTTTTTACATTAAGTGATAATTTGTTGCTTATAAACCAATCACTAGCAGACATTAGTTCCTTGTTCACCAGTTGTATTAAACTGTCGTATGAGGCGTGGGATAAGAAGACATTGGAGTCATCTGCAAACATAATGAAGTGTAGGGCAGTAGAGGAGTTTGGCAGATCATTAATAAATAGTAGAAATAAGAGCGGACCAAGTATTGATCCTTGTGGTACTCCAAATTCAATGGGTAAAAGGTTTGAGAGAGTCCCATTACAAATGACTCTTTGGTAGCGGTTAGTAAGGTAACTGGTGAACCAATCTAGAGGTGTACCTCTAATGCCATAGTGTTCTAATTTTTTCAGGAGGATTTTATGGTCAACAGAGTCAAAGGCCTTGGCAAGATCAAGAAAAATTCCAACGGAGTATACGTTATTGTCCATTGCAGCATATATCCGGTCTTGGACATCCAGTAAAGACATTGATGTTGAGTGTCCAGATTGGAACCCATGTTGCGAAGAGTATAGGATAGAATTATGGGTAATGTAAGAATAGAGACGATCATACATAACTCTTTCAAAGAATTTAGAGAAAAATGGCAAAACCGAAATGGGTCTATAGTTAGCTATATCGTTTTTAGAACCTTGTTTAAAAATTGGGACGACTTTAGCAATTTTGATTTCAGTGGGCACAAGCCCATTTTCAAATGAGCAGTTGATTATATTTGATAACGGCAAAGCAAGGAATTCCATAATGGGAGATATGATGTTAGGATTCAAATCATCCATACCTGAGCTGAAAGTTGATTTGAGTGTTTTATTGATTAGCAATAGTTCTTGCGGACAGGTAGGTAACAGGGCAAAGGAATTATTCAAACGTGGCGACAGGAAATCCTTAAAATTCTTCTTACAAGGCGGTAGATCAGAGGACAAAGATTTTGCTATTCCAGTGAAATAAGAGTTAAAGTAATCAGCCATCAGATTTGAGTCGTGGATCATGACGCCATTTACTTTGATTTCGAGAATAGACGTATCTTTGTTATCAGTTTTGACAATGGTTTTAATTATCTGCCAGGTCTTTTTTATATCTCTACTGTATTTCAAAAATTCGTTAGTGTAATATGATTGTTCAAGTTTAGTGCGTATTACTTTATAGTGGTTGCGATATTTCGTAAAAGTATTTTTGTTTTCAATCGTGGGATTCTTTATATATTTAATATAAAGTTTTTCTTTCTTTTTTATAGATTTTAGTAGTCCTTGGGTCATCCATGGTTGTAGAAATGAATTTTTCTTAGAGACCTTCTGCATGCGATTTGATAGGGAAGGATTTATCAGAGCAAATTTTGATATTTTTAGTGAATAAATTAAAGGCTTCATTGGGTTCATGTGCATTGCATAAGTCAGTAACTGGGGACCAGTCAATGTGGGATATGAGCGCTTTAAAGGAGGCAGAGGTTTCACTATTTATAATCCGTTTCGATTCAATTTTACCCAGGTTACATGAGGCAATTGGCACAGATTTAATCCAAATAATTATAGGTAAGTGGTCAGATATATCAGATATGATTATTGCAGAGGCAAGTATGCAGTCAGGGGCATTAGTGAAGATGTTGTCAATTAAGGTAGCCGAGGTGGGAGTAATTCTAGTAGGTTTGTGGATAAGTGGGAAGAAGTGGTGGGTCATCATACTTTCAAGAAATTTGTTGGTAGGGTTATGATTGCCATATTCCAGCAAATCCACGTTAAAATCACCTGTTAAAAATATTTTCCTGTTCTTACAAAGAGTGAGATCGTCCATTAGCAAGTCCACACTGGTGTTAAATTCAGCCATATTGAGACCAGAAGGCCTATACAGGACACCGAGTAGAATGTCCATAGACTTTTCTAATTTAATGTTAATGAAAAGACTTTCAAACGAGGTCGTTGGTGTCGAGATCTGTATCTCATTGTAATGAATGTCTTGTCTGATGAAGAATCCAACCCCTCCCCCCATTTGCTCCTCCCTATGCTTATGTATAAATTTGTAGCCAGGTAAGAATATTGAGTCGGCCATTAAGCTAGTTAACCATGTTTCAGTTACCGCTAGGATAGAGACTGGAAGTTGAGTTAATAGAAGTTTAATTTCATCAATTTTATAGGTGATACTACGACAGTTAATGTGCATAATTATGACCCATGATAATTATTATCTAGAAATTCTAGAGTCTAATTCTAAACTATATAACTACATGAATAATATATACCGGTCAAAATATATTGTTGAATTAGACACCTTTATTAACAGAATATACTTATATAATAAATTCAAAAAAACGTCTAATTTAGAAGTGCAGCTTGCTCATTGTATGTAACTGGAATAACTAACAACTCTCATTAAAACGTGATAATTTTCGAAGTCAAAATATCGATTGGAAGTAAGTCAGAACCTGCATGGGTAAAAAAACATTTTTTAAATAATATTCATCTCAGCGTTAACCCCCTTTACGTCACCTAAATTGCACTTATAGCAGCAATAGGATTTCTTAAAATTCCCTCAACTCGGCTGCATGGGTCAAGTATACAAGGTTTGGGAAAGTCAGGAGTGTTGCTAATAAAAACCAAGTACTTGCACGTAATATATACCCAATAATTGTTTTGACTGTGACCTAGGCCTAAATGCGAATGCCAGCCGATTAGTAGAAGAAAGCGACGATTAGTAATTAATTATATATGAACTTAACGAATGTAGTCAATCGATATGATTATTCGTATATACGCCATGCACTTACAAATGGCTGGTGTAGAATGATGATGATGATGATGATTATGATTATGATTATGATGATGATGATGATGATGATGACGACGACGACGATGACGATGATGATGGTGGTGGTGGTGGTGATGATGATGACGACGACGATGATGATGATGATGATGCACTCTGCAAAATATAAGGTATAGCCTATATTTTGGTTTCTGTTTATCAACGCAGTGTCTTTTTACGATGACGATAAGCAAAACCATCCTCTTCTAGGTAGGCTTAGGACTGTATATACATTGCACTCAAGGTGGTGATAATTGCAGTTTAACGTCACTGTGTGGTAAAAAAAAGACCAATGGAGACGCCCTCCTAATTTATCCAGGCTTGGGACTGGCACTGGCAGAGTGCAACCAGTGGCGGAGTTCTGCACTCAAGCAAATTGGCTGTTTTTTATAATAAATTATTGTCAGCTGGGAATGTAGTCATAACTTAATGGCCCTCCCATGCTGTCCATACTTAAACTGAGCGATATTATCTTTAAAGAGGTGTTGTAATTTACGTGTTAACATACTGTACAACTAACCGTTAGCCTGTATATACAGGTTGCGCTAAAAAAAAGACCCCCTAGGTTTTTTGCCAATATCTTGGCCAAAATTAAGAATTTTCGAATGACATTTTACAGGCTTATAGACAATTTATATTTACATAATATTATGATGGCCAGATTTCATCAAAATATTTCAAACAGAACAAAAGTTATGCCACTTTTACGGAGATCACCCCCCGTTTTTTGACGTTTCAAAAACGAAACGCAGTTTTTTAAGGTTTTTTGCGAATGTCTTGGCCAAAAATAAAAATATCGAAATGAAATTTTACAGTCTTATAGACAATTCATATCTACACATGGTGGCCGGATTTCATCACAATATTTAAAACTGAACAAACGTTTTGCCACTTTTAGTGAGACCACTCACCGTTTTTTGACGTTTCAAAAACGAAACGCAACAAAAAGTGACAAAAACACGATTTTTAAGTCTCATCACAAATAACTGTTGTCAAATGAACTTGATAGTGCTTCACAATTTGTGTTCAATGTGCCCACCACCCGTGCCAAAACTTATTTTGAGTCTCTATGCAGAGTTCTTGATGGACCTGTTGACTATCTGACAGATTCCTTGTCATTTCTAATTTTAAGAACTTGATTGTCATCTTGCTAAGTGACTTCTCAGTGACGTGCAGCTACGCTAGTACCCTGTTTATTTTTTAAATAGTAATAATAATGATCATCTGTCAATATCAAGGCTATTTTATAATAATTATTTGAGATGAGACTTAATAAAATCGTGTTTTTGCTGCGTTACGTCTTTGAATTGTCAAAAATTGGGGGGTGGCTTTACTAAAAGTGGTATAACTTTTGTAGTTTTGGAAATAAGTTGATGAAATCTGACCATCATATGCAGATATGAATTGTATTTAAGCCTGTAAAATTTCATTACGATATTCTTACTTTTGGCCAAGATATTGGCCAGAATAATTAGATTGAATTTTTATTACTTTTGTTGCGTCGCGTTTTTGAATCGTCAAAACACGGTGGGTGACCTCCCTAAAAGTGGCATAATTTTTGTTCTGTTTGAAATATTTTGATGAAATCTGGCCATCATGTGTAAATATGAATTGTCTTTAAGACAGTAAAAGTTTCATCTCAAAATTCTTACTTTTGGTCAAGATATTGGCAAAAATCTTAGGGGGGGTCTTTTTTTGGCGCACCCTGTATATGCTATAAATTATATGCGCTCGGTGAGACCGTGAGAATTCCACAAAATCACACACCTCTTTTAACTAATAATTATAGGCAATCTATAAGCAAAAGTAGTCCTGCGTCTAGTATACCTTGCTCATAAGTGCTGTAATATGCCGAGCAAATTTCTGTCCAGGGTAACGGCCTCTGTTGTCATAGACCCTGGTCAAATCGGATCCATTCCATTCCATTTGAAACGATATCCTGGACAGGCTGAATTTTTTCTCGTTACATCAGCCGAAGTTTCATACAATCATCTCTATACTCAATGCTCATGATCATCTAATACAGCGGTTCCCAACCTGTGGCCCGCGGGCCAAAAGTGGCCCGCCAGGCCTAAAAGGGGCCTTCATCTCTCAAAGAATTAACAAACATATTTGAAAAATGGCAATTCGGATAGGATAGAACACATAATTAGGCCTACTTTCTATTACAAATTATTTTATTTTGCGTCTATAAATATAAATAATATCAGACATTCTATTTTGAATCAATTATAACAAGTTTATTATTTTATATGCTTTTAGTTAGTTGAATTTTAGTCTTGTGGACTGAATGTTCTTCCACTAACTAAGAAAAAGTGGCTATCGTGTCCTCCAACTTACAAAAAGTGGCCCTTGAGTCAAAAAAGGTTGAGAACCACTGATCTAATATATTACATCTGGCGTTTTCTGGCCATCTTTCGTCGAGAGCACTCGCTTGTCATAATTAACAGCGTCATTTCTCTGCTACTTAGTGGGCATCAGGTTGATCCCAAACGGAAGAAATATCTTGACTGTTGAAGGGTAGTGGCAGCTGAAATAACTATCCTAAGTGGAGGTAATGACATGCAAGGGGTGATGGCAGGGGCAATGTCTTATTTATCAAGGGTAATGTCATGTTCCCGGTCTGCAGGGAACGTTGAAAATGGTTCGAAACAACTTCCGCCGTTGTCAACAGGTTGTGTTGCCAATAGCAGTATGAAAATTGTACAAAATAACTGGGGGTCAGACGTTGAATTATGTGGATTGTGGAGGGAAGTGAGGACTTTACTATATGGATGGCGTCCTAAGAAGGACTGGGAGGTTGAGCACCCACAAACCCGCCCCACGCAATTTTCATCCTGTCGTTCAAGTCTCGACCCATTCATTCAAACTATTGGCTAGCGATATCTTCTTTAGGCATAGATGTAGAAAACGATAGAAAGTGAACTTGAAAAACCACGAGAAACAGTCGTTTTATTCGAAAAAAACGACATAAAACCAAAACCGAAAAAAATTTGACTTTGTTACATCTTAAACTGCATTTTTAATTTTAAAACCTTGTTTATGCAAATTCATCTAAATCAGCAAATAACGCACCTTTATTAGCAGGCCAAAATTAATTGTAATTGATATTAATCTACAACAGTAATTTATTTCTTATAACTTTGATCTAAAAAGAAAATAGAGAAACTTAAAGGTATTGAAATCTCTTTAAATTTAAAACGTAAGCATACATAATTAATTATAGGCCTATGCCCGCATAAGTGCATGTTGATCAACATATAACGCAATTGAAACCTGATAGAAGCAAAGATATAATTATGTGTTAGACGTATACTCGTAAATTTATACTTAAGTATTTATTTATATAGGCCTGAGAAGATTATATAAAAGTAGCTCTTAGAAAGCAATATAAAATAATGCAATATAAAGTAATTCAACATAAGGCAATCCAATATCACATAATGCAACACCAGACACTACAACATGAAACATTACCATAAAAAACCACATTAGCAATAAGCTACAATACTGGTACGTAATGAAACCCATTACAAATGTGATAATGAAAGTTTCCTATAATGTACAATCGTCTGACTCAGTCTTAGCAACGATCAAACTTCACTAGGCGTATTCAAGAAAACTCTATCGACCATAAACCAATTGTAATTCCCACAAGAAAAGATTAATGTATTGCCAAGAAAAGCGTTACTAGTTCTCTCCCCCTCCTCCTCCCACTGTTGAGACCAACCGTCCCTAGCCCCCACCCGACACCTCGCCACAAAAGCCTATCAGTCTGAAGCATATAATATACCTGTACAGGTGTACAGATGAGCGTACTGGTTCAGAGAATCCCATTCAGTTCACTGACAGGTCTATTAATTGATCCGAATTGTACACCTGCAATGTCCTGCTTGTCAACAGACGTTACTGCAAATAGACCTCTGCAATGCATGCACACTGACTAATGACGTCATTCGTTGGTGTCTTCGGGTCTAACGTCCACACTCTCTATAATAGCCTGAGCTATTGGATCAAGTATATGGCCTGATCTTCATTCACGTGTTCTTGGATCGGTATAATCAAGGCTCAAGTGTGTATATATAGAAGTCACAAATTTAATATACTGCACCGAGATTATCACGCCTCTGTATGTGTGACTGTATATAATATATATATATATATATATATGTCGTATATCAAGTGCATGAAATTAAATATGTCATACAGATGGCATAATGTCTATATTAGCCATGCATATAAATATGATCTATAGATACGGGTCTATGTATGGGCTTACTGCAGATTCCATGAATACATGAGACTGGTCTGCCAGCCGGATTGACGTATATACGTCTGTCTAGACGTTTAAAGTCTCTGACTATGGCAACCAGCAGATGACGTGACAGAGTCTCGGGTTGCTCCTCGGGGTCTCCATTGTCTATTATTATACACTATTCACGATTCTGTATTGTTGTATGTATACTATAGATTGCCTGCAGGACATGAGCGTGCACGCAAGCACGTATACCCATGATTATGCAGGCGGTGCATGGAGGGAGGTCTCTATACAAAAGCAATAGAAAATTCGAGATGTATAACAGTCTAGAGTATATAAATAATTCGATCAATCGGGTGATTTATCAATCAATCAATCAATCAATCAATCAGTCAGTCAGTCAATCAATCAATCAAGCAAGCAATTATTCGTTTATTTGTTGACACATTCAATACTATCAAGTCAGGCAATCAGTAAATTTATTTGCCGATAAATCAGTAATAAGGCATAATTATACACTTGATATACTGTAGCGTTCCCAGATGACTTGCGGTAGTTTTGGGGCCCGATACTGATCTGCCTATGGCCCTGAATTTCCCTCCTTATTTTCTCTCATCGGCTCTGCATGGTTACAAGCCAACGAAATAATTCAAACAATACGAACAGATTCCGATATAATAATAATAAACACCAACGAGCAAATACAGATGCGACCACAAACGATCACAATGTCGTATTACACATACATGTACGTGACATACGAAAAAAACTGAAATAATTTCCGACATAATTATTGTACCATAGCAAACGATACAATATATACGAATAGACCTACATACGGAAACGTACGACACACACACACACACACACACACACACACACACACGTGTCTGTATTGGGGTCAAACGTTTCTATAATAATTCACATGTTATGGGCGCAGCAGTTATCTAGGCTGGTATAATAAATCAGCGATGAAAAGAAACAACTGCAGCTCCAGCCTCTTGTCAACCATCCGTCGACTTTGACATCATCCCATACGTACAACCTTTCGACTGCTTGCAGCATCTGGTCGTGTGATGCGGGCGGCAGCAGCCTGGCTGCGATGGGCGTGTCGTCATGAGCTGTCAATCAAACGGTCGACGGGGGATCCCCTCGAATGACGTCTTTCGTCACGTGATCAGCGCATGGGATGCTGAGCTAGAGAGAGATTCCTGCAGTGTCAGCGATATAGTTATATCAGGGCAGAAACTACGTCATAACTAAATTCTGTTCCTTGGTCCTTTCTCATGTCATCTGAAATCGTCATCATGCACCGTCACTATATAATTATATCATCATCATCGTCGTCGTCGTCGTCGTCACAACCATCGTCGTCATCATCATCATCAACAACAACAGCAACATCATCATCATCATCATCATCATCATCATCAATCATCATCATCATCATCACCAGCAGCAGCAACAATAACATCGTCATCATCATCATACCATCATCATAATCATCATCATCACCATCACCTGTGTTGTCGTCATCATCTTCATCTTTATCATCACCACCGATGCCATCCACAAGATCTTCAGCCTCAGTATCTTCGCCCTCTTCTCTATCACAATCGTTTTCTACTTCATTATCATCAGCATCGTCATCAGTAGCCTATTATTATCATCATCAGCAGCAGCATCAACAGCACTAGTACTATTATTAGAAAATAAATTCTTCTCCCGCCGACCAATGACAGCAGCCGACGTGACGTCATTTGCAATCTGCAGTTCCTATAATTGACCAATGGCAGCGTGCCAACGGCGCATACAACTCATGAATAATCGCCGAACTATGAGCTCCGATAGCAGCGTGGCAATTTCAGGCGGTTCCCTCGATCGTATTGCCACAAGATAGACTCAGATCCGGAGCCAGATCATCACCGGGCCATTATCCCTCGCCTCGTTGTTCCAAGGCATTGTTTACATCGTGAGGGCGCTGCGCAACTTTCAGGCTATTTGCAGCCGCCGCCGATGATGTCATAGTCCGCAAGGGATATTAATAGCAAGACCGGAATGCGCTTTTAATAAACTCAGCCAGAATGATGGTAATGATGATGTGGGATACACTGGTCTGTCTGTCTAAAGGCCGTCTAAGGGATACACCTCAACGCCGCATTGGCCAGGGATGGCGCCTTGCAGCTGACGCGGAGACAGACACAGACAGACAGACATACAGACAGACAGACAGACAGACAGACAGACAGACAGACAGAAAGCACGCATGATAGATAGACAGGCAGGCATACATCTATGCATACATACATACATACATGCATACATACATACATACATACATACATACATACATACATACATACATACATACATACATACATACATACATACATACATACATACATACATACATACACACATACATACATACATACATACATACATACATACATACATACATACATACATACATACATACATACATACATACATACATACATACATACATACATGCGTACGTTCACGCACAGACAAACGGATACACAGACATACAGACAGACGGACACACAGAGTGAGACATGCAGACAGTCGAACGACCAATTATTTCTATTTCTAAGCCCAAAAATCGGTATCAGGTCCTGCAATCAAATACGTCAACTGTAATTTGTCTATCAGCCGGCATATTTCAAAGTCTGTATGGTTGTGTCTGTCTGTGCACGCGTGTTCGTTCGCGTCTGTATCTGTTTATGTCTGAACAAAATGCTCTTTGAACTCAAGCTGAGCTATAAATAGACAGAGATATGGCCGTCGAACCGCCCCCCCCCCATCTCCTCCTATACCCGTAGTATTCCTGGTGGCACCGCCCAGGCTCTCTGACCCTATAAGTATGTTGCGTAATTATATTTAAAAAGACTTCTTCGAATTTCCAATCACGCTTTACAGGCTCCCGCTTGTGACCCGCCCGCCTCCGTGACCCGGAAACCCGTTCGGCTGCAGCTCCTATAATATATCCGTGTAGCCGCCACCAGCAGCCACGCGCCCACCCTCCGCCAGCCGCGATCAATGAAACTACGTCAATTGTTACCATGGTGATGTCGGAACTAGTACGCTAGGCACGGCAAGTTTTCCACTCGTAGTACGCGTTTTGAGACGGAAAACGAACTAATTTCACTGAAATATGCATGCGGATCGATAAAGAAATGCATTTCTGTGCGTCGAGAGTATTTTTTAAGCTGCTGGTGCAAAATTAGCTGAAAACGGACGATTTTAGCGTACGCGGCCGCTGACGTGCGTCACAGTTTGTTTACCAGAATTGACGTCAATCGCGAAATACCGATCGGTGATTGGCTGTAGCCGTGCCGCATGCGTGCCGAATATGGGCATACGACTGTCAGAGTTCATTCATAAGCAGACCCTATAAAACAGTTGGCGTTCATTGATAAAACGACAGCGGCAAGTAGTGACAGCGACGAGCTGGAATTAACAATATCAGGATTAAACCATCTCCTTTGGACTTTAACGGAGTTACTTCGAATCGGACATACTTGAAAATGATTATGAACGTTTCTTCGGATAAAACGTTGAGCAGGCTGGCGGATCAGCTTAGCCCGAGCTTTGATAGTGAGGCGCAGGGTTTTGGGTTGTTGTTTTCGCCACACCCGGGTTCGGCTGGGGCGGAGTTTGAGCTGATCCCGGCGTCGGACAACGCAAATCTTAATACTCCGAACCTTCTAGGTTCTCGGGACGAAAGCTTTACTTTTATCAACTCGGAGAATTTACCTGCAAACGCAAATGGTGAGTTTCTATTCGGTCAATTGCTAGGATTTCGATGTTTTACAGTTTTTTTGCGTCGCTCGACGGCCGGTTTGCAAAGCCAGCGAGCGTATCCTGCAGCCGGTAAAATAATCCCGACATTAAAATGCTCCGATTGCAGAAATTCATGCATTAAATAAATATAAATTGTCTCGAAACATAGCATCTAGTTATTTGGGATGTTTAAATATGGTTTTAGCAAGATTTTATTGTGTTCGAATCGAGCGAAGCCGTAAAGCCTGCGACTGATCAAAAGAGTTCCAAATAAGAAAGCAAAGCAAATCATGCAATAAGTCGTTTTATTAGCAAATAAAGATTAACCATTGTGTAAGGAAGTATTTGGATTTCGTTTGATCTGAAAATGAGATTTTAGCAATTGATTTGTCAACATTGAGAAAATGAGCGCAATTTGCCAAGTCACGCAACACGGCCGCATTCCTGGGTGGCGTTTGACGTCATTCGAAAAGTGATTTCTATGGAAAGCCGTTTCGAGTTTTAATTGCTCAAATATTTTTAGTACAATTTTTATGGTTTGCCATTTTAAGTCTATCGTAAACCCGGTCAATACACCAGATATCTTTCGTATTAGTCACTTTGCAGTAAGATAAGGTTTCGGCATGGATGGTGAAGGGAATAAACATAGGAAAGCAATTGGAAAACAATCTGAACATTCCTATGCTTCAGCTATAATAGGAACAGGTATTTTTTCGACAGCTCATTGTCAAAAGATTGCAAATTTTTAGCAAGATACCGGCGGCAACCTTGCATTGAAGTACCTGGCAGACAGTGGGGCACCACAACGTGCCATTGGTGAGTGCACAAGTAACGGCCTTGTGGAAGAAGGGCCGAAAACGATGAGTTAATAAGACGGTTTGGCATGCCATACATTCCTAAAGGGTTTCGCACTCGCTGGAGCGCCAGCCTAGCGCCGTTCCAACGTACTCCGTGCACTTTGATCGGTGTTTTTCAAAACATGGCCTTGCTAATGATGGCTGCTTGGCATCCAGGCCTCTGCCTGCTTGGCCCCGACCGACTCGGGCTACGAAACACGTCAGCACGCATGCCGCGTTTCAAAGAACGTTGCCACTTGGCGGAAATATTTCTACATACATATACATAAAATTATACGAACACAAATAGTTTGTGTCTATCTATACGTGCCGACTGCACGGCCCCTAACCGGGACCAGTGTATTTCATCACGCGGCGTTTTATGCAGGCATTCCAGAAAGAGAAAATGGTGCGCAAGTACAGATATTCAGAAAATTTACTGGCTGATGAATTGACGAAGAGTGAATTAGAATTTAGATTATGGCTTTAATGGAAAGTCGTGATGGATGGTGAACCAAATGCAACTGTAACTCTAATTGAAACAATGTTTTGTTTTATGGTCGGGTTTTTTAAGCGATTATTTTAGTTGATGGAAAGCAGAGTAGTGTCTGGGAATGGATTAAATTGTTATGTTGATAAGTTAAAAGTCAGGTCTATTTTAGATAATGGTTTAGTATAGTAAGCAATTAAGCGAATATTTACAAAATGTTAGATTTTTTGTTGGCAAGACCTGATAAAGCTTCTGAACTTTTTGACATACAGCATATAGTTCACAGAGCATTTGATAATGTATTAGAATGGAATGGAATGGAACACTTTAAGTACCTCTTAACTTCACAGCATCAAATTAAACGAATATTCTGAAAATGTTGACATTTTAAAAATTAATTGTGTTTGCATCTATTAATTCAGAGTATTAATGTAATGTCTTTTCAAAATAGCTGAGCACTTAGAGGCTTTTAGTACAAGAAAAGCTTAGGTTTTAACATGCCTTCAAGGGTTACACATTTGTATCACTCCGAGTTTGAATAATTGGAAGATATTTGGAGAAAATTTTAAATAATTTCAAGTTATTTTCAAAATATTTATAATAACTTCAAGATATTTTCAAGACCGGTATAAATTTAAAGGTTTCACAACAATTTAAAAATAATTTTAAGACATTACAAAACCATTTATCTTACGAGTTTCCTGCTTTCTCTGTTTCCAGGCATTCAGCAGATGGTCACGAGCAGTCACGTCATCGTTGACTCGCAGAAGGCCTCCAACGCCGCGCAGCACAATCCGCGGCCGGACTTCGACAACCAGATCGTTCCACCCGGACTCTCGGAGTCGAACACGTCGGAAGGCGTCGACAGCCTTGCGTTCTGCCTCACGCAGATCCTTGAGACGCTTGCCCAGGGAGAGACGCTGGACCCACGCAACCAGCAGAACCTCTCGGAGCTTGGAATCGACGACGAGTATCTCCAGTCGTTCATCGGGGTCCTCCAGACCGCGATCGCCGAAGAGAACATCGTGCCGTGCGAGGTTCCAGCGACGAGCTCCAACATGACGATGACATCCCAGGCCAATGGTTACTGTCCGTACACGATGTCGCAGAAACTCCAGGTTCCGGTCTATCCGTGTGCGGTGTCCCGCAGCGAGATGCAGCTCGTCCAGAGCTACAACCAGTCTATGGTCAGCGACTTTGCCCCGATCCAGTCAGGGGTGATCAGCTCGTGCAGCTCGTTCTACACCCAAAACAACGGCGGCATGAAGCTTCCCGAGGGTTACCGCATCGCGCAGGAAGTCGACGTGAAGCCGAGCTTTCCAACATCGACCGACGAATCAATCATGATGATGAATACGATGGAGTACAGCATCAAGCAGCCTCCGAGCTACAACCAGTGCATGCGGAAAAGTCCAGATCCGAGGTTCGGCATGTCCTCCGAAGATCAGATCTACGAGCAGATTCCGTCGTCCTGTTCCAGCTCCTGGGGAATGGCGACGACGAACACGGACTGCTGTCGATCGGCGGCGATGTACGGTGGCATGGACAGTCGCCTTCCAACGCTCGACTCTTCGGTCATCGTCAAGTCCGAACCGCTCGACTACATCCCGAGTTCCGCTCACCACGGCGGCGGCGCATACAACAGTCAGACGAAACCACATCGCAACGGGATCGGCGCAAAGTTCGGGACATCATCGTCCCGAGCCATGCTGCATCTCGACCCGAAGGTGAAGCTGATGCCGATGAAACCGCGCAAATACCCGAATCGTCCCAGCCGCGTTCCCGTCAAGGACCGGCCGTTCCCCTGTCCCGCGGAGTCCTGCGACCGGCGCTTCTCGCGCAGCGACGAGCTCGCACGCCACGTTCGGATCCACACCGGTCAGCGACCATTCCAGTGTCTCGTGTGCCAGCGCGCGTTCAGCCGCAGCGACCACCTCACCACGCACCTGCGCACGCACACCGGAGAGAAACCGTTCGCCTGTGACATCTGCGGACGGCGGTTCTCGCGCAGCGACGAGAAGACGCGGCACATGAGAGTACACAACAAGCAGAAGTCGAAGGCGTTTGACTGCGTCAACAACAACAATCAGACCATCAGCGACTACAGTCCCATCGGTCACTCGTCGTCGACAAGTCCGGATCTGAGCATTCGTTGAACCGCTCTCCCCTGTCATGTCGTGTTCTTCGTCCAACGTGGACACCCTTCCCCCGCATTGAAACCCGTTGACCGCCATACATCTAAAGGGACTCGCAAGCGCGTTGAATCAACGAACGTTTTCGAGTTCCGGTGACTGTGTAGTACTACGACGACGACGAGAGAGACTGTGAGCATTCCAAGTTTCTGATTGGCTGTACGAGTTCGAACGATCGCCTACGATTGGTGGAGGAGTGGAGGACTCGGTGCAGAACGTCAGAATTCAACATATCTGAAACGAATCGCGACGACACCGCAATGCAGACTCGAGATGTCCAGCGTGTCGACTGCAGAAACTGCAATCTGAAGAGATGGCCTGCTTTGCTTCGTAGATTTTAAATTGCATTTGACTTGAAGAAGCGGGGCTGGGATTGATTCTCACCCTTGCGTGATATCAGTTACTTCCCTCTCTGTACATCGCTGATCGGTGTAACCAAACCCCATGATGATTGACTCTCCGAGAAACTTGCTAAGGACGCAACCTGACTTTCGCCGATCGGTTTAAACACTCGCCTTGCAACGTCAAGACTGTTGTGGAGCAAGTCCTGCATTAAGAAATGCTCAACGCCGTAGTTTGATGCTTGGTCATTAGATTGCGGCACTTTATAAACGCGTAATAATAACAATTACGATTTTTAAAACGATGACTTTAGACTTAACACCTGCTCTACTACTGGTAGTAGATGTGTGTTTTCGCTGGTTCGTACGCTAACCATTATGACAATTATGATTCTGTTAAATTACGGGTTTTACCGTTGCGCAATTTTTCCGTTAAATTAACGACCACTGGCAGGTCAAGTATGGCGATCAACGTCAATAATTCTGTAAACTTCTTTGGAAGACATCACTTGTTTGTTCAGTAAATATTAGCTTTAAGACTACTTTCTAGGCAGAGCCTGAAGTTATCCAATTGTGTTGATTTCTAGTTAAATTGCACTTTAAATGCGTGTGTTACCGTACTCGGATGTGAAAGATCAACGAGTGATTTCTGTCCAATATAGGTTTTATTAGAAAAATATCGGAGATTTGCGACAATACTTTAATGGCTGGACCACATTTTTGTATTTTGGACTCGATTAGAACATGTACAGTAGTTCAATTGAGTTTCGTTGAGGCAGAATTGATTTCCTTGTTCTTGTTATGTTGCAGCTTTGCAGCCCGGTTGATATTTAGACCGTGAGCTCTTGCTGAAACTTTTGATGTTCAGAATGTTTCTTGGAACTGTCTGTAAGGCTTTGGCTTGAATTGTTATTTTCTAAATAAACAAACTTAATCGCTGTGATCCGCTGTGTTTTTCTCAAATTTCATCAAATCTCTTGACTTCTGTTGCTCCAGTATTATTCTCGAAGCATCAACGTTTTTTGATGAAAACGTTCCTTACCATCAACGATCCTTTGATTTTATATCAAGCCAAGTCAAGTTTATTGCTCCCAAAGACAAGAAAACAGAACGTACAGCAATTACACACTATTACTACACGTCCTCAGAGGATAAAAATAGAGTCCAACTTATTGATTGTATAGTATTAGTAGTTATGTGGTTCAACATGGCCCTCTCATTTTATGTATGTCGCCATTGGGCCCTCTCATTTGATTTATGTTACCATACGGCCCTCATTTTATGTATGTCTCCATATGGCCCTCTCATTTTTTCTATGGCTACATAAGGCCTTAAGGTCTGTATACATGGTTCCATTTGGCCTTCTCATTTTTCAAGTGTCTCCATTGGCATTGGGCCCTTTTAATTTTCACATGGTCCACTCATTTTATATAGACTGATAGATTCTCTTAATGGTTCGAGTATAAGAAGCACACAGAGTAAATGAGTAAGAGACAAATAATAATGAAAGCACATGTCCGTGATATCAAAGCGATTAATTTTTTGTTTAATTACTTATTACTTAATTAATTAAAAAGTAGTTTTGCAAAGATGTTCAACTACAACGAGTTACATGTACACAATTTATAGTTATCAAAATTAATATCAACAATTAGACAGACCAGTGTTTTAATTTAATAATCAATTTGTTGAGCACAATATTCAGACTCTTCCCTCTATAATTATATGTATGGCTCCAAATGGTCCTGCAATTTTATATTTGGCTCCATTTCGACATGAAGGCCTAATAGAGAATAGCAAGGAACCTTTCTTGCTTGAGCAAAGGTGGTAAAACAAATCCAGAAAGTTTTCTTTGCCTGTTATTTGTACCTGGTTGTGGTGCGTCAAACAAAGTCGTCTAGGGGCGGACAGCGTAAGGGCAAATGCCCATGGCCGGCGACTTTTAAGGACCCCGGTTAGATATATTCACAAAAAACTTTGATTTAGGCTTTTACAAAATTAATAATTATAATATTACACAGAATTTTATACACTCAGTTTAAACTTCAAGTTATCGACTGAATAAAAAAATCGTATTTGTATTATAATATTATATTGATGTAAAACCGTATGTAGTACCTGAACTTTTATTATTTCAATTTGTTTTTAAAAAAAAGATTTTTTGTCGTGACTGCTCTGGTCTGAAAATTCGTTGTCTCTGGTGCCATCTATCGAATGGTTAACAAACAAAGACACAATTTCAGACAATATAATATGGCTCCATATGCCTCTTTCCCACGAATCTCTTCAATCAGACCAGGTGGTCTATATAATTTATTATAGTAACTTGCTTCAAGATGTTGATGGTATGGAGCTGACCTGCTGACGGACCGGTTGAAGCAGGGCAACATGACGCGAGACAGACTCAGACAGAGAGTGGTGTCGGACTCGTACGGGCTTTGAGCCCGGGGTTATTGACGATGATGAAAATATCAACTACATCAGTGATCGAAGCCTAGTTTGGCAGTGCCAGTACCAGGTATGGAGAAAAGAGGAGGGTGACGACAAATCATATTAAATTTTATCGTGACATCTTCTCATTAAGCAGCAATTAACCATAAGTTCATTAAGTTAATGCTGGACGGACGGATTTGCGAGATGTCAATTGTGAGCCTTGGTTTTTGGCTTCAAGGTCGGATTTTTGTAGAAATGTTAGTCGACGAATCTGTCGGAATCGATCGTTAACCAGCAAGTTCGTAACAACCTTCGTCAAGAAAATAAACAAAAAAATCTATTGGACGTAACACCGCAGTTACGTTGATGGAGCTGTTCACAATGTTCAGACCAGAAATTAAACCGTATTCAAAAATTTATTTACTTATTCCACAGTTTAACGACGTCCTATGACATCAATGGCCGTTGATGACTTGTATTCAAAATCCACGTAATCTATATTACCAGCTTCCCAACACCCGCGATGTAGACCCTAAAGACAGGTAGATCTAGAGCCTAAAGATGGTGTTTTAGAGATGGTGAAAGACACATTGACGGGCGCACGGGCGCGTCGGGAAAACGGACAGACCTTCAAGGACAAAATAATACGAAGACCAAGACAGAGGAAGAGATAGGCAGAAACACGCAGATTGCGAAACAGAAAATACGTTCATAATTACTAAAGTTTACGTGCGCTGATTAAAAAAATCGCTTTGCGGACAACGAATACCGAGAGAAATTTCTGAATCTGTATCTGCTGTCCCCATCTGTCGAATTGGCGAGCATTCATTCATGATAATATTAACCGGCAAAATTTTGATTCCACTTTGGCCGTTGTTGAAAGTGGAAACGGTAGCTACAGTCGACAGACACCAGTAAATCTTTATGCTAAGACACCCTAAATCGCTTTTAATGACATTATATAAAAAATATAGGATTTACAAGAGCATTGTCAGCGCTGCAAGACTAGTAGACTGTGTCCGGGATAAAAGCCATTTTATAAATACGAAAATAAATAGTAGGCTTAAATTGGCAGAGTTTTAAATTCAAACATACTTTGAATTCATTCATTCATTCATTCATTCTGAGAATTTATATAGCGCCTCTTCGAGACAACTACTCAGAGGCGCTCTCTGCACTAACTAGCCGAAATGATGTTAAGTTACGGTAACAGTCCAAGCGAGCAAAGAATAACAAGTTACAAAACACAGTTAGCTGTGTCACCAGCGGCGAGCCCTCGCAAACACGTAGAGTTAACCATCGGATTCCCGTAGAGCTGGTAGATGGCGTGGTTGATCAGAGTCTCTGGTAGGTCGCCAGCGCCGGTGAATAAGCTGGTCTATCGCCGGTGAATAGGCCTAAGCTGGTCTAGCGCCGGTGAATAAGTTGGTCTCCCTGACGTGGTTTTTGTGGGCGCTGAGAAATTCTCGAAGATTTACATTAGGCCTACATTTTAGGTGGTAGATGACTCCCGTCCGGTTAATCGTCGAAGCTCCAGCAAGGATGCGTGTAGGAGAAGGCATTCGTCGCTTGTCGGTCGGTAGTTGGAAGCGCCGCCGTTGACAGCAGTCGAGGTCACTCCATGCGCTGACTCGAGTGAACCGTCCTCCGGCGAGATGTAGGGCCTAAATAACGGCTTGCAACGGCATACAATCGTGAAGTACTTATCAACAAATCTGCAATTAATGAAAGGTTCCCGATTAAAGATTACGACATGATCACATTTCGGCAAGATGGCGCACAAGCTCGCCAAACTTTTCAAAATGTTGAACTGGAGGTTCCAGAATTAAGTCTTCCCAATCTGTGACTGCGTAAACATCTCTAACGCCTGCACAGTATGAGAATTGTGGAAAAATAACTGGGGGGTTGGCCTATGATAAACTTGTATTTGGGGTATGAAAAACATACTTTAACATGGGGCTCTAAAAATGACTGGGGGGGTTGAACCCCCCCAACCCCCCGGCAATTCTCACCCTGCGCCTGCATGCATCTCGTTAAATATAAGATGTGTGGATAAATGCAGTACAGAAAGCACATAATGACAATAACAAGAGACATTGAAGAACTCCGTGAGCGAATTGTCAATGCCTGGAAGGTTTTTCATCGGCTGGTTAATTATATCGATGCCTGATATTGACCGTTTGCATTGAACGTTTTGAAGCTTGCGTTGAGATAGAAGGCGGATCCGCCACACATTCCATAATTAAGCTTATAATTATGCTGGTGACAGTGGTGTGGTGGGGGGGGGTTGAAATTGAATCGATTATCCATGGAATATCCCGCGAAAACCGGCATTAGCCTTCAGCTCAGATTTTAAAACTTGACCAGAATCCGGATAAATCTATATTTTTGACAATGTGTTTAGCCGACCCTATATTCATTGCTGTGATTTCTGCATTAAGTGAACAAATTTACGCCGTTTTAAACACCTCTAATACGGAGTATAATCTTTCAATAATAAGCATCAACAGATACAAGGTATGTTAATTGAGCAAATGGATCGGTAAACTAACAAAATAACTTTTTCATGATAATCATCAATACCAACAGACATTAATACCAAAACCAAAAAGTAACGGTATCGTTTGAGTCCGTATACATTTATTTCGTCACCAGTAGTAACATTTCGCCTTATAATATTTCGCTATGCATTATATTCTGGGAGCCAGACCTTCTTTCGGTAAAAGAGGAGGGCCTGTTAAGACCTGCTAATCATCTTATTGTTGACTATTGTTTGATATTGCTGAAACAATACGCAGTGCAGTTGTGGGCTCAAGGTCGCATCTGGGTTGAAAGTGAATGGTCATGTAGGGAGAGAATTCTCCACGTGCCGCGTATGCTGAGGCCGAGAAAAGTTGGATGCTAGCCACGTGGCTTACGTACTTTGTGAACATGCAGGTATCGTTGGGTTAAGGTATAGTATACTGGGAAGTATAGGGCCATAGCATAAAATTTTGCTAGTATACTTATGTAGTATTCTACCCAGCTTCTTAAGACTGAGCATCGTGCCCATGTACAGTGACTGTACAGCGTACACACTAAGCATAGTATTACACTCCTTTCCTACTGACAAGCCAAGAAAACTCACCAAATAATAAAAGCATGTTCGATTATATATGTACAAATATTTACAATTTAATAGAGGTATTTATTTGAACAAGTTAATTTGAAGTAGTTGAACGCGTTGGATATGTAAACTTAAATCGCATCATCGACACGAAAGAAAAAGGTATTTGTTCTAGAAGAAGGGACACAGTTCACGAACATAGACCTAATAATGTTTATATCGTAATCGTAATCTCCAAATTTCAAAAGCGTCACTCTTAAGCCAAGCATTGCAGCATGTCTCTGTTCGAGAGGGAGGGATGGAGGGAGAGAAAGAGGAGAGAGACACACACACAAATACACACACACACACACACACGCACGCACGCACACACACACGCACATGCATAGATAGAGTGAGATGGATAAAAAACAGTGTCAAATGCAAAGATGCACACAGACGCAGACACAGACACAGACACATACACAGAGACACAGACACAGACATAGACACAGACACAGATAGAGAGACATTGGCAGAGAGACGTCATTGTAGACCGGCTGTCTAATATTCCAACACGACTTCCATATACAACAATAGTCTACAAATCGTTGATCGGCTGCCATATATCTCCACGTTCAGCAGAGCAATTCCCTTCCAAACTGAATCAATACTGGACCACAGAGCTCTCTAACGCATGCCAAAGCACACCATAACAATGAAGATACATGCCAACACGATTATCTTAAATGTAATACCGGTGCGGTTCATAACAGGAAGCCAGAGCACAATGAATGTGCCCTCCCTTTCTTACGATTATAGTACACTGTTTACTTCACATACATGTACTGGGCCACAGTCGTAAACTCCCGACATTTCTAAAGCGCTACTCGGCAGCAGGGCACTCGCTTATCCAAGAGCGCAGCGTCGTGTCGTTCAGAGATGTGAATCTAAATGGTCGCTTGGGGGAGCCAACTACGATGAAATTCCCGGCCTAGAAATCCAGGCGATCACCATTGAATTTTTATAACTCCTTGCTACGTGTGTCGGACAATGTGAGAGTTCGTTGTGTGGTATGTTGACACATTTGCTAGTCATCCGATAAATGACCGGGGATGCAGAGCCAAAGAGAGAAAGACAGACAGACAGACAGACAGACAGACAGACAGACAGACAGACAGACAGACAGACAGACAGACAGACAGACAGACAGACAGACAGACAGACAGACAGACAGACAGACAGACAGACAGACATACAGACAGACAGACGGACGGACGGACGGACGGACGGACAGACAGACAGACAGACGGATATACAGGCAGACGGACGGACGGACAAACAGACAGACAGACGGATAGACAAGCAGACGGACAGACAGACAGACTGCTGACAGAGATACAGACTGACAGACATACAGATATACGGAGACAAAGACAGAGACAGAGACTGAGACAGGAACATGAATAGGGACAGTGCCCGATCATTGGAATTATTAACCCTCATCCGAACAAGGAAAAATGCAATTTAATCTGAAGAGATTCCCGTTTTGATGAGGGTTTTCATAGGTAGCCTAATAGTGATTTTTATAGGCTATGCCGATTTTGTAAGATGACATTGCTCTCTGCGTGCCCGACATAATTAATTTATATGCTGAATTTGAAACTAAATCTTCAGTTGCACTGTCTGTCTTAATATGTTTGATTTATTCAATGATAGTACACTAAGTACAGTAACTGTTCATCTATAAAACTGGAAGAGCAATTATTAAGGAAGTCTTAATTCTAGTAAATGGATGGATGGATCCGATTTGACCAGGGTCTATGACAACAGAGGCCGTTACCCTGGACAGAAATTTGCTCGGCATATTACATCAATTATGAGCAATTCTAGTAAACTAGTCACACAAAATATAAATTCCCAGAATATCACTTTTAAAAAGGTATGTGCCGCGTATATGCAGGTAGTTTGTTTGGGAGCACAATAATTATAATTAATATTACTACCAGGGCTTTTTAAACATGCTGTTGTACACAAAATGTGCAGTTCTAAACGGATGTGTGCAGTTGTAGATGCACCTCTGTACAGTTAAAAACTAGCAAAAAAGGTTATTTTCCTCCGATTGAAAGTAATTTACTATGGAGGATGGGAAAGGAAAGAAGGAGTTGTGCAGTTCTAACAATTCCTAAAAATCAACCGTGCTCAATAAGAATGTCTACTTAGCCAATTATTGTCAGATTCTACTTTATCAATAGCCGCTGACTTACTGGTCAGCCGATGTCAATTCTGACAACTCGATGTATAATTATGTGCGCGCATGTTTGCGTGGTGCAAAGTTTCTATATCGTTATTTCGTAACGATATAACGATATAGATAATTAGCCGTAATATAGCCTAATTAATTGCTCTAACGCAAGGCGTGGGTATATAGAACCAGATTAAGGAATTTGTAGAACTGCACAACTTTTTCACTTGGCATCTCTTCACATTCATAATTATCCCTTGTCGTTGCTCTCACTGTAAAAATGTCGTCATCATTGTCTCAGTTATTCTTATAATCAGACTTTTTTCTTTATAAATCAGCAATACTAGAACAGGGTCACACAGATAAATTGACAGAATATCTCCTTTTAAAAGGTGTACACCACGTATATGCATAATGTTTCGTAGCACAATAAATTATACTTAATATTATTATTAAAAAATTCAATTACGTAATCAGACGTTGAGTCATGGGTAAATTAGTCGCTAGACAGCATCAGCAGCTGCGCATGTCATGGGTTAAGGCTAAAAGCGCCGCCCTCGCGACAACATTATTCATCTTATCAACGTTCTTCGCCTGTTTTCGATTTGCCAGCGTTGCTAGCATCGGACCTAAACAACCCGCTAAATGAGCGACGTAATGAAATTGCCCCCGACTCATTTGTTTTCGCGCCTTTTCGTCGGTCGTCTGCTGCCACAGTTACCGTAGGCGGTGCTCAGGTGCGTTGATTAGAGCGCTGGACATCCGGGAACTAACGAACGTCATCTTCCGCGGCTATAATTCTACTTCCGGGATAGGAGGGTCGTAAAATGTGAGGGCTCATTGGGGGCGATCTTCATGGTGATGGCATCCATGGCGACGGCATCCATGGCGATGGTAACCACGACGGCGGCATTCATTGGGTGATATCGGTGGCAATCGTACCCATGACGATATTGATATCCATGGCGATGATATCCACGAATATGATATCCATGACTATCATGTTATCCATGGCCCAACGTCTTAATCATTTGCGACGTCTGTCCCATATCGGTGACGTAAGCTACTCTGGTACCACGCATGCGCACTTCCGTCTTGCGACGGTGGCGACACGTAGCGGCCGTTATCGTAAGTTTCGGCCAAGAGGGCGGAGAGACTTTGGAAGACTGTGGTGTGGGTGCCCTGCAGGGCGGTTGGTGGTGGAAGATTGAAACGCCCGGGGGGTCGTGAGGGATTGGAATGGTTTGACGGAGGTCGAATGCAAGGTAATTTCCCCAGAGTACAACTTGTGCGGAGTCCGTTCAGCATGCTCTAAACCGCAATCGTCGCATTGTAGATACAGTGAAATGCAGAAAGGATAAACGTGATCAATTTGGTTGATATTGGCAATCATCTATTACCAGTCAATACTATTCTATGAACAGTAATCACATTTAAAAGATTTGTTCTTGTAACAATAATGAAAATTACTGTAAGTGAACGTTTTGCTTTGTAAATCGATAATTAGTCGTCAATAATAATTATTGCCCATGACTATGGTATCCATGGTCCCAACCAATTATTGGTGATCATTCTCAAAAGGTGATAATCAGTGGCGTTTGAGTCATCCCACCATGAACAATATGACCTACACAATTTGTTCAAATCCGTTGAGTTTTATTATATCTGGCGGTGCCAGTCTCCACTCTAGATAAATGAGGAGGGCAATTCTATTGGTTCTTGTTATCATACAGTGTAGTTAAACTGAAAACTACTGTAACAGGGGAAGGAAGGAGCAGGAAAAAGAAGAGGAGAAATTGATGCTAGAGCAAATAAGGGCTGCAAGGCAATTATATAAGATGTACAACATCTACAATGTACATGTAGAGGCTATGTAGCTTCGATGCGAATTCTCCGTTGATCTATTCTTCGTCTCGTGACCTCAATCATCGACCCGTCATTACCGCCGTCAAAGTTTCATCGCCAAGAACGATGGCGGTAAACGATAAAGGTAATGACAAGAACGATGATGGTAGCGATGAAGGTAATGCCAGCTGAATTGTTTAAGCTGAACGCTCGATACGTCACCGATTTGCCATTGAGATGCGGTGATTACTGGTTAGGTAAAATCAGAAGCCTAGCTATAAATTGAAACATTTCTTGCTTGAAGAATATTTCGCCTAATAGTAGATTTCCTCTTTCCATCACCCTCGTCCTCAAATGTATCCTCAATCCGATCCTCAGATGCATACTTTTCGTCTGTGGAATCGTGAGTACTCTTTCATTGTTTGGCGGTCGCAGTACAAGACAATGGGTGAGTTACGACCGAGAGAAATGTAGCAACTACCCGCGAGTCATTGATTAAAATCAGCGTGCGTGGGTGACTGGACGAGTAGAAGAAGGAGGAAGGAGAGGAAGAAAAGAATGGAAAAGAGGGGGACTGGGTGGCGAGGCAGCTGAAGAGGAGGAGGGGGAGGAAGATAAAGAAGAGGATGAGGAAACGGGAGAGAAAATGAAGAGGAAGAGGAGGAAGAGGAAGAGGAGGTGGAATAGAGAAAAGAGAAGACGGAGGAGGATTAATAGAGGATGGAAGGAGGAAGAGAAAAAGAAATAGTTTAAAAGAGGAGGAGAGGAAAGGGCATGATGATTAAGAACAGCAGGAGGAAGAGGAAGAGGAAGAGGAGGAAGAGAAATGGGGAAATTTGGAGGGGAAAACGACGATAATGAGGAAGAGGAGGAAGATGAGGAGGAGGAAGACGAGAAATATGGGAAAGAAAAGAGAGAAGTTAAGAGGAGAGAGAGACGCGGAGGAATTAATTATTCGAGGCTGCATAGGTGGGGGGGGGTAAGAAGAAGGTTGAAGGAATGCAGACATGTAGAAAGTGGCAGAGAATGACAAAATATTAATATAATAGAAGAAGACAAAGGAGGTGGAAGCGGAGCATGAGTGAGTGGAGACAAAAATTGAAGATAAAAGAAGTGAAAGAAACGAGAAGGAGAAAAAAAGAGACCGAGTAGCGGAAACATAGGACTAAGTGTATGGATGGATGGATCCGATTTGACCAGGGCCTATGACAACAGAGGCCGTTACAGGCGTTACGCTGGACAGAAATTTGCTTGGCATAAATATTAGGCCTACAGCACTTAAGATCCAATTATCACAACCGACTAAGACAGTGTATGACAGAAAAAGAAGAATGATAAACAAGAGATGGGAGGAAAATAAAGGTGTGGAAGATAAAGACGGGGACGAGGAGGAGAAGAAGAAGGAAAGAGATGAAGGGAAGCTGGATGATGAGCAGGAAATGAAGACAATGAGGAAGAAGTCAGTTGCTCTAGCAGTCTAGCTCATTCGATCCTTCTATTAATTTATTACTTCAGTAATTCATTACATGTACTTTGTATCAATCGTTTACTCAGTTATTCATTAAATGATTAATTAATTAATTAATTCGACTAATTCATTAGTTTTTCTTGCTGTTTATTTTTCATTAATTAGGAGATTCATTCATTCGTTCAACCACGGTTTCAGCCGTCAAATGAGTACCCTATCAATGAGTCGGATGAACATAGGCGTAGGGCACATTTCAGCAGTGGGTGGGGGGTCAAAA
>OX243815.1:46418075-46490575 GCA_945859605.1 Lumbricus rubellus | reverse complement strand
ACTATTATCTTTCTAAAATAATCAAACTCTGATTTTGTAACTTGCTCTCCCGAGCTACACGTCTATCCTCGTCGAAGTCCGTCGTGAATCTCCCCTCGATTGCGCGTTCTTGAGTTAATAACCACGCCTCAAGGGAACGCGACGCATGCGCAGAAGGCACTGCACGAGCCGTGATCACGCATGTACCGCGTGATCAGATAAAGCGCGCTGAATTCCTATGCAGCTGCGACCACCTATCTCCCTCTAAGCGCCTGTCTGCAGCTCACTGTCTTTCTCTCTCTTCCTCTTGCTCTGACACGTACGCACGAGTTGCACTGAGTCAACCGTGCTAAAAATAGACCAGGTCACCTCGTACAGCGTGAAGGAAAGATACCACACATGCATTCAATGACAGCGGCCAGCAGGGCGTATTGCTCCGTCCGTCTGCCTATCCGTTTATCTGTACTGCTCTGGCGCTGCGCCTGTCATATCGGCCGACTCCTCTTCCTCCTTTTCGGCCGACCCTCCATTCGCTGAGCGTATGCAAGAAGCGATCAATAACCTGGTAGCTATGGCGACCGCTTACGTCATCCCTGTCGGCAACTCGCATCCCACACGAGCTCGACATTAAAATCTAGGTCACCAATATTATGTAGGTCACCGAATGCAGCTCAAAAATTAATAATATTATAATATATATAATTGACGGACCCCGAAAATGCCATGCAGAATTCAAGAATATAAAATATAATATGGCAACTAAAATTCCGTAGCGTCTAGTTATACGCAAACGCTACACTCTCACCGCCCAAGAGATTTATTTCAGACGATGTTTAAGTGGTAAAACAGCCTCTGAAATTGTAAAGTAAGGCTACAATTTATGTCTGCTCCGACTGTTACAGCAAAAGTTAAAACATTAAATGCATAAATCAACAAATATGCGACGCACAATCGTAACAGCGGCAGCAAAAGCGTTGAGCACTAATCGGTTCACCCGATTCATAGTTTAGTCTAGAGTGTCAATAAAAGTTCTGAATTTATATAGCTCCATATGCGAATATATAGACTAGATCTATCACAAATTTCTTTCGTTCAGTGTTATGCAGAGAGAGATCTATGGCAAACCAAGACATAATTTACAGACAGCAGCTTAACCAGTCACACGATTAGGCCCACATTATACCATATTATATCACACATGACGTCATATTGCTAGACTCCTATAGGTTTATCGCTGTGGTATAACCAAACAGTTTCACCTTAAGCCAAGCCACGTCAATGTTATAACAAGACCTCTGAGTCTCGTACTCATTAATATCACTAAAAGGCAGATGATTATCTAACGAAACCACACTGCTATCATCTCAGAGCAGGACTCCGTCTAGATTTAAACTCAGCCTATAACGCCAGAGAGACTCTCTGAGCACACAGCTTCCGTCTATAAGTAGGCCTAACTCGTAGCTAAATATAACTGTGTCTGCCATTATCCAAATTTACCATCGAAAGCTCGCATAACTCCCATCTAACAGTAGGTCTAAGCCTCTTTTAACAATAGTAATTTTAATAGGCCTACTAACAACATAGGCCTACTAGCAATGTGACGCTTTCCGTCCTAGTATTTAACTAAACATAGGCTACTTAATTATTACAATACGAAAAGCAAGCACAGAAAATAAAGTAGGCAACCTTCAAACCTACTCACATCCTAATTAATCCTAGTTATTAACTGACAGTAACATATATATAAGCTTACCTAACGGCAGGCGCATCAAATTGACTAGGCCAAATATTAGACTATAGTTAAACATAAGCCTACATTTCCAGCATGGCTTATTTCGGTCTAAGTAATCTTAATTTTAATTAATAAACATCAGCCGATGCACAGAACACTTACGGCAACATAAGCGTAATTAGGTCAACTTAATATAGTCTACGGTAATTTACGCTAAAGCACAATATTACGCCGTAACCGTCGTTTACAAGACAGCGTAAACATATATAATAATTATGGGCTACATATACAAGAGATTATAAAGGTCCATCATGATTATAAAACTAAAATTAAGCCTACAGTCTATGCGCGAACCGATTATTATTAATTCACAGTCTTCTTATTTTACGTCTATATTTTAATCAAGATATTATGTGTTAACTAAGCATGAATATACCGGAGGACCAAAACATGATTATACTGCATTTATACTCATCCTTCTTTCCTCCTTCAGTCCATCATGCATGTACACGCAAAAGACCACCCACACGAAGTCGCGGTCGTGGGAATATAATCATTAAATTTATCGGCCTCTTTGAAGCGTCTGAGCGTCTCTCGCCAACGCTACCTCCCCCGTCATCTACACTGAACTGCAGAACGTGAGAAATTCTAAGCGACCAGCTACCTCGACTAAATGAGCCTATAGATTAGTCCATGTCACCGTACACATAGCAGTATTATGCACAAATAAACAAATAAGAAACTAGGTCACTCATCACGACAGATTAAAACCTTACACACAGATAAAGAAGGATAATAATAATAATTGAATATAATAATACTAACCAGCTCAAATGCCTGCTGCAGAATTAACAGTAAATTATAGAGCAATATAAATCATCCCGCTAAGCTTATGCTACGAAATTATATTCTAAGCCGTTAATATAATCAGACCTTCAATTTCAATCATTAGGCTGACCAACAAAATTGTTGTAAACATTATACGGCTGAATAATTATAATATAAAATGCAGCGATTTGGCCTATTGACAGCCTAGCCAATTATATATTCTGGTCACTCAAATCCCAGTATTATTTATAAGCAATAGGCCTGTAAGATAGGAGAGGATATATATTTATAATCCTTCTATTTCTTACTCAACTTAGGCCTAAACATTTTTTATGTAGAGCTCCGACCAATATACTAATTTAATCAGGCCTATATAAGCCAAACAAAATAATATAATATTATCCACTCTAGTCTATCTATGCTAATGCTTATTATTATTTCTGAATCGTGAATGTATATATAGGCCTATGCACCTGAATGCCATGTAAAATATTATTATTAAAACCTTCGGCTAAAAAAATTATATAAGCCCATCAGCAGTTAATCAATATTATAATATTATTATCACTTTTAGGCCTACCTTAAGCCTATAATTTAATTTATATGGCGCCTTTCCAAATATAGGCCTACAATTTTAATCAATGCAAACTGCAGGTATATATAATTATATATAGGGCCTATAATCTTATCGCTGCTGTAGTAAGACATAGAGGGCCTCTAGAACATTTATCTAACGCCAATTTAAATCTTAATTAATGCACCTATCGCCTATTATTATAGACTACATCTGCTACGCTATGACCACAAAATCTTATGTATGAATGAATCTGTTAATATTATTCTTAAACAAATTAATTAATCATACTACAGGTATATATATATGCAGCAACATAGGCCTAATGTAAATCTTGCCTCACAATATCTCAATATCAGCCTATCAGGAAAGCAGGCCTATCATTATTATTACAATCACAACTAATTAAAATTGAGCAACCCTAGTCATTCTAATATATCTCCTCAGGTCAAAAATCATTCATATAGCGCCAACTATTTATATAGCGCCACACAATATATATCATCTGATGCAATATTCAAACTGCCATCGTTATAATGCAATGCAATACAATACAAATATTAATCTGTGCAATGCCACACCAGTTCAGTCAACCTACAATGCACATTACAGTGTTTACACCGTAACGCAACATGTAAAACCATTACATGTAAATAAATCATTTTCATCAGAATCGAACTAAACTATGTTACAGATGCTCCCTGCATTCAGCTAATCCCCGCAAATTAAGCGGTCATCAGCAAAGGTCACCAGACGACCTTCAGTTCTCAAGTTCATGACTTCCGGTTGGTTCTCCCGGCGATCTCCAGTTCTGATCGTCAGCAGACCCGTTGCGTAATGGGCATCTGCGTAACAAATGCAAGCTAGAGTCACAGTAGAAACAGCGGCGCTCCTCGTTTGGCGAATTCCGACCACTGTTTCGCCTCTTCGCCGGACGTGGCGAATTCTGGAAGCGACGCTTCCGGTTCCACTGGTTTCCGCTCGGCTCCGGAGCAGCACTCCGTACAGCGAACACCCGACCGACGATAGGTTCAGCGTTCACTGGTTGGCCGGCGTTGTCGCTAGGCGGAAATTGTTCAACTTCCGGTCCCGCCTGTTGTCGATATCTGCACGAAAAGCTCAAATGTCCTGTCCTATTGCAGATATAACAGCGTCGGTTATCCCTCCAGTTAGGTCCGTTCGCGTTCGACCAATCCTTTCCGTTTGAACCGTTCTGATCTCTCCACGACCCGCGATTATTGTCTCTGTATTGAGGCGCCGACACCGGTTGTTGCTTTTCCACCTGCTCCAGTCGTCGTAATATATCCTTCATTAATATAGTATCCTTTGTTGTAGTATCCTCTTCTTTAACTGCATAGACACGCCCAGGTCGTCGTTCTTGTTGCTCATGGCCACCGACTTCCGCTTTCTGATAGCCGTCCAATCGCATAGCTACCTTGTACGCTTCGTCGAGAGATTTCGGTTCCCGCTCGCGGATCTTCAGAGCGAGATTTCGGTCTCTCAAGGCATCCACGAATGCCCGAATAGCAATGGCTTCACTATGGGCGGTCGACGCACCAGGATATGCTCGCGACGACAGAATCCTGATATCATCAACCAAAACTCCCAGATCCTCCTCAGCTTTCTGCTTCCGGGTGCTGAGCTGCGTTTGAAACAGGGCCTGCTGCTCAGCGGTACCGTACCGTTCCCGAAGTCGTTGGACCAAAGCCGTCCATGTATCCAAGTTCGACTCGCTCAGCAAATGGGTCGCCGGTTCGACTAAGGAGACGACCAGTTGATTAAATTTCTCTTCGTCCGACCAGTCATTGTTCCTAGCGCATACAGTGAATTTGCGCAGAAAGACTTCCACATCCGTCCTTCCGCTGTACGATCCAAGTTTCGTGTATTGCCTTTGTTTAGGAGGCGCAGCCGACGACTGTTTGACTTCACTCGCTTTAACTGTCGTAGATGGGGTCGGTTCCGGTTCCTTGAGTGTTCTACTAGCGCTATTCGTCGGAAGCTCCCAGTCACTAGGCATTGTCTGTGTCGCAACGGATGTCATGGGAACGGATCTGGTAGGACCGACGGACGCGTTGACAGGCGGCAGCACTTTTATTTCACCAACCGCAGACATCGTCGCTTTGTCGTCTCCAGTTATTTCGATTTTATTCAGGAACGTCGGTTTCAGAAGCGTTTGACGAGGCAGTTCGACGTCACGACTAAATCCGAAATTCTGAGCGCCGAGGCATGAGTTCATCCTCGCCGACTCCACGACGGTTGGCCACCGAGGAAAGGCAACGTCGCTGGGTCGAGGCGGATCGAGACAGCGAAGCGGATCGAGCCACACCCGGTTGTCGATGCTGTTGTAGAGCGCGTTCGGAGCGTAGTTCGGAGCGTAGTTCGGAGCAGCCATCCACGACACGTATGGATGCTCAAGGTGTGCGCTCGGTTGCATCCAATCGACCGCTGTAGTTGCCACTGGACCAGGTCGAAGGTCGGGTCGAAGGTCGGGTCGAAGGTCGGGTCGAGCGTAGTCTCGACCAACCATGGTCGAAGTAACCAGACCATCGTAGTTGGGCACGGAGTGATAGGTCGGCATTCCCGACGTTGGTTGGAAAACGTCGACCCGATTTGCCATCACTTCCGTTCTTGGCTGACCCGCGTGCACGAACGATTCATGCATTCTCCGTTGCGGATCAGGTCGAGGATAATCCACGTGAGAGGGCGAAGAAGAGGCCAAAGGAACTGGGTTGACCTTATCACCCCCCTCCCGCAATTTATGATCAATCGGTTTATTTATTTCAAAATTTCTAAACTCCGATTGCTGTGCTGCTTGCATTCGTTTATCAATTATTTTCACAGTTTTAGGTCTAAATTCCATTATTTTGCTAACTTCAATGTCTATGCTACCATCATCAGACATAATCTCAACATTATCAACAAATTCCCTTTCCTTCCTTCTTTCAAAAGATAATGCAGTTTCTCTTCTTCCGACATTTTCAATTTCCTCTTCCTCGTCCAAATCTCTAGAACTAATTCGACCCCACTGACTGGGACCAATTGTAACGCCCGCCCCCTCGGACACTCCCGGAGTCGCCACTTCCGGTCCAACGTGTGAGAGGGCCGCGTGCGGTTGCAGGTCGTAGTTCAGAGATATAGACGGAGGAAGGGAGGCGGTAGCTTCGGGGTTCGAATCCCGTCGGGTTCGGGATGGCCAGGTATCTCGACCTCTTAGCTCTCCGTATGAAACTGGGGCCTTACTGGCCAGTCTTTCACTCCGGCGTAGGATTCCGGGGTTGACCGGAAGTGAAAGGTCCTTAGGCCTAGCCCCCGAAGCTCTTCCCAGGCCGATGGCTGAGTGGTAAGGTCTATCCGCGGTGGTACCAAAGGGAAATATTGCTCCTGGGTTCGAACCTGCAACCGGCTTCGGAGATGCCCTGGGCGTCGTTTCTAAACGTTCAATGCGAGCCACGACTTCCGTTAGAGCTTCTCTTACATTATAATGTACTGCAGAGATTTCCTCTCTGACATTATCCCGTACCGAGGCAATTGCCTCCTGTGTATTTATAGCGTTAGCTTGAAAATCCGTTCGGACAGAAGAGATAGCCTCTTCAACATTGCTCTGTACCGAAGAAATCGCTTCCTGTGTGTTCCTGACCTCACCTCGCACAGAGGAGATCGCTTCCTGTGTATCTCTAGCATTATTCTGTATGGTTGCCTGCACATTAGTCTGCATAGAAACCATGGCTTCTTGGGAGGACTTCGAATTCGTTTGTATGGCCTCTAGTAAAATGCCTATCTCCAACGCAGATGGTGGTCTAGAGGGCTGCGAGGGCGTTGATGCTCTGCTTCTATCCATGGCGCTATACAAGTTTTGGTTATGTCAAGTCCTAACGCTAGCAAGAAGTAAATCCGAAAGTTTAATCAATGGATCTTATTATTATCAGAAACATTTAATAATTATTCACAATGTTAATCAACAGCTTACAGTTTAAAGCAACTGATAATAATATGCAACACAATTCAAACAGACTTCAATCGGAGCAGACAAAAATGAATCCCCAATTTTGTACTTAGATGCCAATCTTAATTTCTCTGCGCAAAAGATCAATTTAGTTTTGTATTGAAAACCCCAGCAAAACTGTACCTTCTACTAGAGACACAGGACAAGGACGACGTTATGCGAGGAAAGGCGCAGATGGAGCGTCGAATCCAGGACGTGCGTCGACGATAAGTGACTCAGAGGGATCCTCAACCATCGACGCTGACAGGACGCTAAGGCCGAGTTGACACGTCGAGAACAGGGAACCCCGGAAAAGATATTTAAATAATAGATTGACGCCCGTAGGCTAACTGCGCAGAAGATATCGACGACAGAAGAAATTCCGAAAACCAGAACGAAAGACTTAACTCCTTTACGAAGATACGAAACAGAACCACGGCGCTGACCATTCACTCGTAATACAAAACCGCAACGAAATCGGCTCCTTGCCGGTTTTTAGAATTTCCGTACAGAATCCGTAAAGACCAAACGTGACAACGCAATAATTCAGACGACGAAACCAAGCTGACTTAAATAAACTATTATCTTTCTAAAATAATCAAACTCTGATTTTGTAACTTGCTCTCCCGAGCTACACGTCTATCCTCGTCGAAGTCCGTCGTGAATCTCCCCTCGATTGCGCGTTCTTGAGTTAATAACCACGCCTCAAGGGAACGCGACGCATGCGCAGAAGGCACTGCACGAGCCGTGATCACGCATGTACCGCGTGATCAGATAAAGCGCGCTGAATTCCTATGCAGCTGCGACCACCTATCTCCCTCTAAGCGCCTGTCTGCAGCTCACTGTCTTTCTCTCTCTTCCTCTTGCTCTGACACGTACGCACGAGTTGCACTGAGTCAACCGTGCTAAAAATAGACCAGGTCACCTCGTACAGCGTGAAGGAAAGATACCACACATGCATTCAATGACAGCGGCCAGCAGGGCGTATTGCTCCGTCCGTCTGCCTATCCGTTTATCTGTACTGCTCTGGCGCTGCGCCTGTCATATCGGCCGACTCCTCTTCCTCCTTTTCGGCCGACCCTCCATTCGCTGAGCGTATGCAAGAAGCGATCAATAACCTGGTAGCTATGGCGACCGCTTACGTCATCCCTGTCGGCAACTCGCATCCCACACGAGCTCGACATTAAAATCTAGGTCACCAATATTATGTAGGTCACCGAATGCAGCTCAAAAATTAATAATATTATAATATATATAATTGACGGACCCCGAAAATGCCATGCAGAATTCAAGAATATAAAATATAATATGGCAACTAAAATTCCGTAGCGTCTAGTTATACGCAAACGCTACAGTATACCCTCGACGTCGTCGTCGTTGTAGTATTCAATATCATCGTCATTAGAACGCAAAATTTATATAATTATGGTAATGTAAATAATATAATGTGTGTTTGGGTATGTATACACTAGAGAGAGACCAAAGACAGACAGCCAGATACACAGCCAGACAGACATACACAAACAGACAGACATACAGTCAGACAGACAGACAAACAGACAGACTTTTTATAATAGAAATTATATACCGTTGTATTATGGTGAGAGAGATGAAATGCGTGTCTGAATGTTTTGTGCTTAAATATAAACATACAGATAATTATGACCCTCTTATTGTCTCATCATGTGCCAGCTTTAAGGCGATGTTTGGGTCACTGAGAGCTCGCAGACGCGTAGAACTCAGCGGATGAATTCCAAACCACAGTCGACAAGCAGCAAGCAGCTTGGCCAATCACGTGGCCAATAATTCCTAATTTATAGAGCGCCTGATCATTTCCGAGCTACTACATTATTACGCAGCCACGCTTTCTCATTTTCGGTAATAAAAGCAATAACGGTGGACAATGAAGATGTATTTGCTTGACATTTAAGACAGTCATTGTCTTTAGAAAAGAACGGCATTGATTTTAGCAATGAAAAATGCATGAGCCAGACTACTCAATTAAATATAATAAAAGCTTCGCAATAGCAATAATTAGTGTCCGTCCAACTCTCTGAACTAACCCTTATAGGGTCACGAAATTTCTCAACCGATTTTGGTCACCCCCACTGTCATTCGCATGATTCCTATGATAGACTCCAATTTTCAAGTATAAAACTAAAAGAAGTTATTTATAGAAAGTTCGCGGAATCCACTGGAACAAAGAAACATATGCAGCACTGCAGGAAAATCAAAATGGCGGACAAAATGGCCGCCATAATCTTAAATGGTTATAAGTGAAGTTATGTATGCAATGGAAACATGATTTCAGAGTCTAAATCGACATTTTCGAGGTCAAGGAATGCAATGGAACCAAATTCACATATGTGGCACTGCACGAAAATCAAAATGGCGGACAAAATGACGGCCAGAATATTAAAATGGCTATCAGTGAAGTCATATGTGCATTAGAAACATGAGCTCAGGGTCTACATTTGTTAACTTCACGTGATTTGCTGTAGACAATTTCATTTATTCATCCTAATTTTATGAAACCAAAACGATTTCTATAATATAAAACGATACTAATCATGACATACGTTTCTATTTGTCCGTTCTGGAGTCGGGAGCGCCTCTGAGTAGTTTCCTTGAAGAGGCGCTATATAAATACTTGAATGAATGAATGAATGATACTATATAATGTTCAGATACTGATAAGGAAACATTGTGACAGCAAAACACTCACATGTAACGCATGCATAATGCTATGTTTATGAATTCCTGACTACAATAGCTACGAAGTGGTGCATTTTCGTACTTTTTAGCTGATTTGGGTGCATGGATAGATAATAAAACTGGATGCATTCTGTGCATAAAACATATCTAGGAAAAGTCACAAAAGCGATTTATTCAACTATTTTCAGGGAAAAAGATTTCCGTGAAAAACCGAGCTGGGGGTATTTTTTACCCCCCGGTGACCCTGTATAAGGGTTAAGCTGCATTTACCTAGCAGCCCTAGCTACAGTCTCCATAAGAAACTTATTGCTTTTTTATTGCTCTTTTTCGCACGCGTTTAAAGACATGCCCCTTGATTTTGGTTTGGTGCTGTCAGGTCGGGAGCGCCTCTGAGAAATTTCTCTTGAAGTGGTATGAAAACTATTATGATAACGATTGCGACTACGAGAGATACCACCGTCAGAATAATCAATAGAAAATATTAATGCCAAAGTATAATACGGTGCCCTGAAGAAATGATCTAATCTTGAATATCAAAAAGAAATTGCCCAGCCAAATTCCCAATAGATGCGACCCAAAAAACATAATATGCCAGAAAACCAATTTTCAAACTACATTACCCAATAAGTAATATGCCTACCAAAAACAGCGATGCCACAGACAAAAAATGCCCAACCTGACTACCCGCTCGAATAATGTCCAAAAACCAGAATACCTAGTAATATTGCCAAACGAAATATCAAAGGAAGCCTTGACCTGTTAGCACCAGAAAATCTCATGGCTACTGTTACTGTAGGCTTGCGTGTCTCTTGAGTCAATGGCCCATTGGCCCTGCATGACCAAAACCACCTAACACGTAGCGGCCCTGAAGATTCTATTGGCGGCACAGATCAAAGTCAAGTTCGAAGGTTATGAATGTGCGGCGGCAACTTCAAAGGCAAGGTCGATTACGCGTCTCAGGGAATTGCAAGAAATCAGTTTGCTCCCTCCCTCCCTTATTATATTATTCCTTCCTCTCCTGTCTGTCTCCACTCTGTCTCCTTCCAATTCTGTCACTCTTTTTCTCCCAATCTCTCTTTCTCCCCCTCTGTCTCACTTTATCTCTTTTTGCTCCTCTCTCCCTCTCTCACTATATACCATACCCGCTCTCTCCCTATCTTCGTCTCTCCCTCCTCTCTCTTTGTCTGTCTGTCTGTCTGTCTGTCTATCTATCTCTCTCGCTCTTTTTCTCTTTGAATCTTTCCGATTCCCTCTCTCCCTATTTCCCCTCTCTTTTCCTCTGGCCAAAATCACATAACACTCCTTCTTTCTCTCCTTCCCTCTCTCCATCTAGCTTGCTATCTATCATAATATCTCATTCCTCTCTTCCTATTCTCTCTCCGATCTCTCTCACTCCAACTCTCTTTCTCTCCCACCCTCTCCCTCCTTCTCTCACACTCGCTTTCTGTCTCAATGTCTCTCTATCTCAATCTGTCCCTCCGTTTATTTCCCTTAATATTCATTATTTTATGGATCACGATTCGAAACCTTGACTTACGAGATCATCAGCAGTCGTCCCAACGTATTAACTTTGTCCGTGCAAGGATCCGTGCAAGGTCATTGATCACTCAGATCATGTAATCGGATGAATGCAGGCAATGCAACGATGAACCTCGTTCATGACTTCCAATGACCTTGTCTCTGTCTGTCTGTCTGTCTGTCTGTATATCTGCTTGTCTGTCTGTTTGTCTATCTGTTTGTCTGTCTTTTTGTCTGTCTGTTTGCTGTCTTTTTGTCTGTCTGTATATCTGCTCGTCTGTTTGTCTGTCTGTTTGTCTGTATGTCTGTCTGTCTATTTGTCTGTGTGTCTGTCTGTTTGTCTGTCTTTTTGTCTGTCTGTTTGTCTGTCTGTTTGTCTGTCTGCTTGTCCTGCTGTCTGCTAATAAATGATCGCCAGTTTGTCTTTCGATGGAATCCATTACTTTATTGAATGTCTGCTTAGCAGTATACTCTTCTGTCTGTTTGTCTGTCTTGTGTCTGACCGTCTCTCCCATCCAACTGCTCAGTGAACCAGTTGTTGACCAGTTGATTCAGCAGTCAAACATTCGGTATACCAATTAATTAGTAAGTAAGTAAGTAAGTAAGTAAGTCAGTCAGTAAGTAAGTAAGTCAGTCAGTAAATTAATTGTAAGTCCATCAAATTAATCAGTTTGTCATCCAGTCTATTAACCCAATATTATTATTATTATTAGACCAGCCAATTCAGTACTGTTGTCCGTCAATTAGTCAGTTTGACTGGTCCAACAATTGACTGGCAATCAGTCATTCAAAAGTCAGTCACACAGTCAGTCAATCAGTCAATCAGTCATTCAGTCAGTAAGTCAATCAGTCAGTCGATCAGTCAAAAGTCATTCAGTCAGTAAGACAATCAGTCAGTCGATCAGACAGTCACTCAGTCAGTCAATCAGTCAGTCAATCGGACAGTCAGTCAATTGGTCAGGTTATTAGTCAGTCAATCAGTCAGTCAATCAGTTAATCAGTCAGTCAATCAGTCAGTCAATCAGTCAATCAGTCCATCAATCAGTCAGTCAGTCATTCAATCAGTCCATCAATCAGTCAATCAGACAGACGGTCAACAGATGGATTTGCAGTGATCGGATCCTTTCTGAATCAATCTGATGCTAAAGTCAATAAAGATCAAAATCGCTTTTTCCAAGAATTGGTTCAAAAGGGGAATCACTAGTCATCAGGGTTACGCACGGTGCACTGGAGGAAGGAAGGACGGAAGGAAGACAGTAAGGACGGAAGGAAGGACGGAAGGAAGGACAGAAGCGAGGGATAAATGTATGTAGGAAGAACGGGAGAAAGAAGGACGGAAGGAAGGACAGAAGCGAGGGATAAATGTATGTAGGAAGAACGGGAGAAATGAAGGACAATCACAGAGAGTCAAATAAACACTGTCAGACAGAAGGAGGACGGTATAGAGGGAATATGGAGGGAGAGACGGAGGCACGGACGGACGAACGGAAGGAAGAATGGAAGAAATAAAGGATAGAAGGAAGACAAGAGGACAAGTAGTGAATGAAGGATTAACGACAGGATGGGCGAATGGATGGAAGGAAGGAAAGAAAGAACGAAGGAGCAACGAACGAATAGATGGAAGGAAGGAAAGAGAGGGTCAAAAAGACGTATAGAGACAAGCCGATGACAGATCCGATGGTGAGACAGACAGATGGGGAAACTGATTGGGGAAAGAGGAGACGAGAGGAGAAAGAAGTGAAGGGGAGGGAAGAAGGAGGCTACGGCGAAATCAAGCGAGCCATTGAGGACGGACGAAGAGGTATTGCCGTTCCCCCCAACATCATCGCTCAAATCCTGTGTGTCGGACGCCAAAGGCCACTGCTGCTGCTGCTGCTGCTGCTGCTGATGCTGCTGTTGATGATGATAATGATGATGATAATGATGATGCTGATGATGATAATGATGATGATGCTGATGATGATGATGATGATGGTGATGCTGCTGTTGATGATAATGATGATGATGATGCTGCTAATGATGATGCCTGCTTCGACTGTTGGCATCGGTGATCCAAGAATATGGACTCATTATTAGTAGAATTTGAACACGAAACTCTGAAACGCGCACTCGTATATATATATATAGATATATATATATATATACATATATATATATATATGTATATTTATATATATGTGTGTGTATGTGTGTGTCATTGATTTAGTGAGTCCACACACTGTTTTTGACGATTCAAAAACATAAGTCAGAGCTCCTCAAATAATTGGACATGTATCACAACAGACTTGATACTATAGCAGGTAATTATTGATATTATTAATTTTTTAAAGAAAATAAACATGTACACTGGTACGCGCATTATAGATGTACGTCACTGTGGCATCAAAATTATTATATCGAGATGCCTATCAAGTTGATAAAGAATGAATTTTTCAGACTAATAATAATTTTGCTATAAAATCGAAATTTCTTACAAATTAAAATACCCAGTGTGTCCAGGGCAGACAAAATGCGTATTCAGCAATGTCTTGGAGAAAAAGCGGTAGTGATCGTTTGTTCTATAATAATTGACAGTTCAGGGCTGTTTTTGCATGTATATTGGCATGAACGTGTATTATACGGGTGTTTCATCCACATACCGTTGACCAGCAGTGTCTTTGCACTTTGCTATCCAGCTGCAACGCAGAGCACACGAACCGTGTAGAAGCAGGATTGAGTTGACGGAGAGCAGTCGCTGATCGTGATGCACACCTCCTCCTCCTCATCCTCCTTCTCCTCCTCCTCCGCCTCATCATCATCCTCATCTTACTCCTCCTCCTCCTCCTCCTCCTCCTCTTCCTCCTCCTCCTCCTCCTCCTCCTCCTCCTCGCTGGAGGCGCACACCTCCTCCTCCTTGCTGAAGGCGCACATCTCCTCTCATTGTGTCGCTCAACAATGATGGAGAATTGGCGCCAATGAATTGTAAGCCAGCCTCTGAATGCGACGGATGAATTCATCAACGGATTATCTGGATTTTCTTCCGATGCTCCGTGCACGTTATGGAATAGAATCGTTATGAGATGATTACACATGGACGTAAGTATTCGGGTCAGTTTGTGTTTTGACATAATATTTATTGTACACCTTTAAGGAAATAATTATTTTAATTGCATAGCCCCTTCTCTCCCATCCCATTCTCTATGGCCAATTATTATTCCAAAGAGGATAAAAATGAACAATTTTAACTATTTTTAGCTGCACAAAAGAGGAAAGCATAAATAATTACTGCCATGATTTTTATGGTTACACTTGTTCATTTAGAATTGCACTTTTTGTTCAGAACTGCAATTTAAAAATGCCCTTCTAATAATAATAATTATTCTAATCGAGTAGCTAACTTGCCAGAGAATCATCATGATGCAATACCATAATGCAGTAGAAACTAGAATACAATACAATATTATGTAATACTATACAGCATCGTTCAGCACAATGTAATAGAAAAAAAGAGCGACGAAACAGCACGGTTGAACACAATCTCCGGCTGCAAAGACAGTAAAAGTTTTTCCCTAATCGACCGACCCAGGTTCTCGTGTTTGATTGGATCATTGTTCCCAGCGGATCAATTCCCACCGAAATAATTATGACCTTCATTTTCACCGAGTCATTTAGAAATTGCTTTTGGTAAACACACTCAGTCGATGAAGTCTTTGTAAGATTGCTTGACTTTCAGAGAATTATTGCTAATGCAAAAGGTTTGGGGCATCGAATATTGAGGATGGGAGCCAGCCCCCAGCGGAATTTCCAGTTAAACTCTGCACAATCTGCAATGTATCGATGGATGGATCCGATTTGACCAGGGTCTATGACAACAGAGGTCGTTACCCTGGACAGAAATTTGCTTGGCATATTACATCACTTAAGAAGCAATTTTTTAAGGTCCGTCGATCAAAACGATTAAAGTTGATAATATTAATTTTATTAGACGCAGACGGAGCGCAATTATAATTAAGGGCGTCTCATGACTTAATATATCATAGATTTACAGCGTTTTAACGGTGTGCAAGTTACGAGACTTTCCTCTTTTGTGCAGCTAAAAATAGTTAAAATTGTTCATTGTCATCCTTTAATGCGCTGTCAAGGCATCATAGCTGCCAGGGTTGTTAACGTTAACCTAGCCTTACTCACCCATTGTGAAGGACGATTTGCGGGTTGAAAGTGACCAACATTAGCAGATTCACAGAACAACTTTCGCAGGTTTATTGTAAACGTCTGCCTCCAGTTTAAATGTGGAGGTGTTTCAATGGGTTAAATCTAGACGTAGGCTATAGTTATTTCCAGTTATATTCGTTCGTCAAAAAGATTTGGCTAATTGATATCGTTGAGTAAATCAGAGTACAGAGACCGTTGCCTGGATTTTGCATCGGGATGGGTTGTGTTTACTCGATCTTGAGCAAGCTGACAAGCAATCGAAACAACTGACTATTAAAGGAGTTTTGAGAAGCGTCGTCATGCGAAGAGATCTTTTCTGAACTTCAGCAGCTTCCGCTTCATGATTATAACTAAAATAAATCTTCGTCGTTATCTGATCTATTGTAGAAAATTCATATAGAAATAAGAGCTTCAAAATTTAAATCCCCTAATAGTTCTTGCATCGTATGTTAGTGAATGCATTACATCATTTTATTTGTTACATCATTCCATTTGGCGGGACCTCAAACACCAAAAAACCCCATAAAGTTAATACGACCAAAATTCCGTTCGCTATTTTATCTTCACTGTAATTCGACAGTATCGCAAATCCGCATAAGATATTTTGATGCAATAATACAGCCGCCATATTATGTGCGGCCTATCAATACCAAAACAATATCTTTCGATATGCACGACATTGCATTCATTACGCCCCACTCATGGGGTAAGCAGTGCCGGGTAATGCGGTAAGATTGAAACGGATAAATTGCAATGTCATTATATCTGGCCACTGACATCTTTATTGCATGGAGGTAGCCTATGTGCAGTAAATATTGTCCGCACCGATCTCTAGTTCCTGAAATTGCCGCTACGCTTGTCTTGTCGCATCAGTCTTAACGAAAATGAAACTGCAGACGATATTTGGCAATCTCCTTGATTCCGTTTTTTTACGTGGACCTCGTTTGCGTATCGCAAATCCGCATGAGATATTTTGATGCAATTTACTTGTTTAATGTAGTGCAGAGGCAGTGCTTCATGTATAATAGAACAGATTCTGAACATTTCAAACTTATCCTAAATTGAAATATTTATATGTAAGCTTATTCTACGCATGTAAGCAATTTTTTCATTTCGCTGATTCGCTTATTTTCCTAATTTTATAATAATGATAGTACCAACGTTCCTTGTATCGCTCGCATAGGCCTACACCATGACGCAAGTACAAATTGCAAAATTCACTGACTCTTTCGTTTCATTCATTCATTCATTCATTCATTTATTCAATCATTCATTCATTCGTTCATTCATTCAATCGTTCAATTTATATTTGACAGCAGTGACTCTAGACTCAAGAAACGAGCTAAAATAAAGCTCAGTGATCTGTCTACTGTGACTAACAGACAGCGATGTCACGTCAAAGCAGGAACGTAAGGAGGTCAGGCAAGTATGTCTACTTTCAAAACATTCATGCAATCATGCATACTTGATCACCTGTCATCAAATATGCAGGAATGACGAATGAGACTATGCAGCATAGGTCTATGATCGCCTATCCTGGGAAGTGCTTGAAATGCCCTTTATTACATTTGCATTACCGGAGTTTTATCTCAGCTTTTCACTACTTCTCTGCAATATCCTGTTCATTATTAATGCGCGTTCATTTCCACGCGTTCATTTTCCAACCTTCGGTTTTTGCCGACGTTGAATTGTTGCGCAGCGGGGCTCTATGCCGTTTGGACCATTGAGTCTTTTAAAGCGGAGAGTTTCGCGTTCGAACCGCTCCTCTGAGTATGACATTGCGTATTAACCCTGAGCAAGTCCTTCTCTCTTTCGCGCCATCCTGGTCTGGAACTGGTAGTAAAGATTTATAAAAGCATATGTGACCCATCTGCGCAAAACCAGTCGTAAGTCATATTTCACTTTTTGAGTTTAATATATCAGTGAAAAGGGCAATAAATTCTCTTTAAAATGACACTAGTTTTATAATTTTATCTCAATCCTAACTGAATCTATGGATGAAAACTACTTGGATTCATGGACACTATTTATCGACAAAAATCCGTCTAAGTTGACCCATTTATATAAATTGTAAATCATAACTTGCACAAAATCATCCAAATAATGCTCTTCAATGTTACTTTTATTCGAACTTTTTGGTTATTTGCATAAAATATATATTTTAAAATTATTATCTGTAATAACCTAACAATTGGAAAATATTGACCCTGCTCTAGTTTTTGCTTGTTTTCGTGAAACGAAAATTTTAGACTTACGACTGGTTTTGCGCAGACGGGTCACACATATCGTCGGTTGAGAATTATAAGGCTCTATGTCCATTTTTTGAAATTTTTGAGTTATTGGTACCATGACGTAGATCTTGTTCAGGGCTATCATGTCATGTGAGAATCTAAGCTGGATCTTCAATAGTAAAAGAGATATTTACTAAATTAAAAGGCTCTATGTCCGATGCATTTCAACAGACGTCTACGCTGCAAAGTTTTCATCTTTTTGAGAATTATAAGGCTCTATGTCCAACAGCAAATAAAACCGCTGCGTTCAAGTCACGTGATTTGAATAAATTAGGTATGCAGCAAATAAGACCGCTGCACAGAAGTCACGTGATCTCAATCTATTAATAATAATTGGACCCACGCATTCTGTACATTGAGTGTCATAACTTTCATAAGGCTCTATGTCCACTTTTTGGGCATGGGGCTTTCTTTAAAAAATTCATAAAAAATGTTTTTACGTTTTATTCACAACTTTTTTCAATGTACAATGTTACTTAATTGACAAATGAACTAAATCCGTTAGTTAAATTTGTAATATTTTCAGTATTGTTTGTGTGCTTCAATGCTGAACTTTCAAACTGGAATAAAAAATGTTCAGCCCTCGCATTGAGAATTATAAGGCTCTATGTCCAATTTTGGGGCGTGGGGCTTTCTTTAAAAAATTATTAAAAAATATTTTAACGTTTTATTCACATAATTTTTCAATGTACAATGTTATTTAATTGACTAATGAACTAAATTCTTTACTTACATTTGCAATATTTTCATTAGTGTTTGAGTGCTAGATTGTTGAACTTTCAAATTGCAATATCTCGGAATAGTACTTTTTGGACATAGAGCCTTATAATTCTCAACCGACGATATGTTACTTTTATATTATTCGTTCTTTCGTTTCTTCGTTCAATCGTTAATCAATCACGTCTATAACAATTATAGATAGATAATACAGTTGCCTCAGGATATCCTTGTATTAAATCTTGTGGTCGACTGAATGCAATTATTGACCAGAGGATTCCATTATTAAAGGTGTTGAAATGCACAAACATAATTATTCAACTGTAGATCATCTTTGATACACGTGTCACTATTCAAAATGCATGCATAAGTATGCATATTTTTAAAATGAGAACTCATTTAATTCATTTTCTGATTTTTTCATTTTTTATACATATATACACATACATACATATTTATACGCTCATAATTACATATATAAATACTAATAGATACACAAATAATGCACATGTGCATTATTATTCAACGGAACATCACATGATATTCATAAAATATAACATAGGCCTAGTTATATCAACATCAGATATTTATCTAAAGTCTACAAGCAATTTTAAAACATTCAAATGCCACAAATAAAATTGTAGGCAGATTAGATATTCAACATTAATATGAAAAGCATATCATTTAGCAATTATCTATATAAGCTAGCATGAATTTAGGTGATAGTAAATATGATATATAATTCCTTGTGATTACATTTAAAGGTGTCTAGTGGACATATAAATTCATTAGCATTTAAGGTTTGACGAATGGCGACTAATTAAATTTTTGACCAGCCACTTCGGACACAGGCTTCTACCCGCCATTTATATATAGGAACAAACATCTGGTTTGAGGCAACGATCGTGAATGAGATTGTATTCTTTGTGAACGAGCTTCTCATTTGATAGACCAACTTTTTCAGCTCCATCCCTGTCACTTGGATAATTTTGTTTCAATTTCAAAGCTAAGCCTTTTCATATTGCTTATTCGCCATAATCTGTCTCTCTCTATTAAAGACAGACCTTACGGATATTGACGTTAGCGTTGCCCTCTTCCTTTACCAGTCTTGGGACTGGCACTGTCTGATACTATAGCCATCTGTGTTATTACATTATAAAATTCGACGCTACAATTCCTTATTCTATAGTTGCAAACAGTGCCAGATCCTAGCGTGATAAACGAGGAGGGCGACGTTAACGTTCAACATCGTTTTGTCTGGAAGCTGGTCATGATAAAACATTTTTTTCTTAATTTCTTATATTAATTATTTTGTAAGCAAACAATTTCGTTGATTCTGGTATGTTAAAAGCCCATGTCATTAAAATTTAGATAACTGCGACTTTATATATATAAAATATTGGAAATACTTTATAAAGGTGTCTAATTATTCTCTATTTTGTGACATCTTTTGGTTAGTGGAGTTGTAACAGTTGGCGATGACCTGTCACATAAAACTCCATCCCCGCATGCAAACACTCAAGCAAAGGTAACACGCAGTAATTGTAAGCTAAACCATACACACAGAAACTATATGAGTTTCTAGTGATGGGCCCATGGGCGCACGTAAAAGCCAACCAACAGTTACCTATTAAAATGCAACAGATTATCATGAGGTTCACAGTTTCTGCATGCAATGGAGATGCTGTAGGCGGAAGCGACCGCGACGAACAACAACGCCACCCAGCAGTCACTCGATTGGTGATTGAGAAGCACGTTCGTCTACAATATACCTCTCGAGCTGTCACCGGTCAATCAAGTAAATGCAATAATAATCGGTTATTACCATCACTGTGGGACGCGGTGGTGTAGTGGTGGCGTCGTTGCCCTGGAGCCGTAAGGTTCGAGGTTCGAATCCACCTCGCCGCGTAAGGACCTTGGGCAAGTCCTACACACTCAATTGCTCAGCGCTTCGGCGTGACACTCCGATGCAGTGTCCGCTCTGCATTCTGGAGCGCCTCTGAGTAGAGAGTGTGCTTGAAGGGGCGCTTTTACAAGTTCACATACATACATACATACAGACATGCATACATGCATACATGCGTACATGCATACATGCATACATGCATACATGCAAACATGCATACATGCATACATACACACACACACACACACACACACACACACACACACACACAAACACACACACACACACATACATACACATACACACATACACACATACACACATACACACATACACACATACATACATACATACACTTCTCAGTGTGCGACACCATTATTTTTGCATATGAAAATAGATCGATGCTTTGATTTTTACGCAAATCTCGAGTATCATAATTTTTATATACACAGACTTTTTTCTTTCCAACGTTAAATGCCGTCGTATGATATCAAAGTTCAATGCGGACAATTTACTGCATAATTATACCCTGCGTACTCAGATAGTGGCCGCAATGTCTATCCATACATTTAGAAGACAGGATACCTCTTAATAAAGGTGTTTTAAAGCATTTTTTTTCGTTCGTGCAGAAAATATGAATTACTCACTCATATTATTATTCAACAGTTTAACGACATCTTATAGCAACAAAGGCTGTTGACGTCTTTAAAGTTACAGTATCAATGTATTTCAGTTCACTGTTGTTTAAATGTTCCGCAGTTTCTGTCTATAATGTCTCTCTTTTTTTCTTTTCTTTTCATTGTTATTCTTCTGGGATTTGTATTTCCATGTCCACAGTGTTCATAAGGTGGTTGCTGTAGGTCCTCTTTGATGCATTTGTCATTATTTAGTGTCACCATTTAACATCATGCATAAACATGCATATATTTAAAAAAACATTCATTTTCTGATTTTAATTTTCATTTATTTTTAATTAATACATATATAAGCAAATTAGATTAGATATTCAACATTAATATGAAAATCAAATCATTCAGCCATCATCTATAAGCTTAAACAATAATATCAAAAATCGTTTGATTCAATGCCTATTTAATCTATTACAGAATTAGTTAACATACACACACACACACACACACCCACATACACACACAAACCGCACTAAAAAAAGCAAACAAATACAACTGAAATTATAATTCACATGCAATACTTCTTACATAATTTTTCCATTAGTTATGGTCATAAGTATATTATAAGCTTCAAGATAAATATCTTGAATAGAGAATATAATATATTCTCTATTCAAGATATTTATCTTGAAGCTTATAATATACTAATATTATTTTTAACACTACATTCCACTTTTTTCTCTACACATTTTTTAAGTAGTAGGATTGAAATGTCATTCTTTTTACAAGCGAACAGCGTATGTTCGATTGTTTCTGGCACTTGGCATCCAGAGCACAGGTCTGTTGTGCTTTTACCTATCACTTTCAACCAGCTGTTATTAAGGACATGCCCCATTCTTAGTCTGGTAATTTGAACTTCTCGTTTCCTTATAGAGTCCATAAATTTTATATCAGTGGATACCAAAGGCTGGATAGATTTATAAAATCTCCCTTTTTCTTCAGTATCGTATTCAATTTGCCATGTATTAATAACATATTTCCTTATTAAAGAATAGATTTCCATTAATTCTAGATAATTTGTTGAATTAATCTCCAATAGCTCTTGTCCTTTCTTTGCTAGGGTGTCTGCCATTTCATTTCCAGATAATCCAATATGACTAGGGATCCATGCTATGATTAAACTGCTGCTTTTAAGTTTATTAACATTATCTATAAATTCCAGAAATAAATTAGGCCGTGAAGAAGATTTGTTTTCTGTTATAGATGTGGCCACACTTAATGAATCAGTATATATATTATATACTTATTTGCATTTGCAGTTTCATTCACATTTTCATTTAGGATAATCCATTTTATCGCTTCAATAATGGCCGTTAATTCAGCAGAATAAATTGAAGAGTTATCTGCTATCCTATAAACGTTGTGAGAATTCATGGAGGGTACATAGAAAGCTGCAGAAACGACATTTTCAATTTTAGAACCATCTGTATAGATTGATGTGCGATCAACATATTTATCAATTAATCTTAATGATAGGGATGACATAATGTTAGGAGAGTCCTTCTTTTTGTATATTTGTTTTTTCAAGGACAGATCGACTTTAGTGGTTCTGTTAAACCATGGAGCGGTTAACTGAAAAATTGGAGATTTAAATGGTTCGGATGTAATTGAAAAGAAATGTTCGGTTCTTTTAAAAATAGAATTTTGGTTCACAGAAGATGCACAATAGTAATTTGACCAGTGATCTCGCATGGTCTCTGCTGCTGGATGATCATTTGAACCTAATATTTTTGATCCAAACTTGATTGAGTTACTCAATCGACGCAGGTGGAGGGGCACCTCTCCACACTCATTCTGGAGGGCCATTACAGGGGTGCCTTTAGCTGTTCCACAAGCCAACCGCAAAGCCTCAGATTGTATATTTTGCAGCCTTTTCAATTGTGTAGCACTAGCTGTAGCATATGCCACGTCTCCATAGTCAAGGACTGACCTCACGAGTGCTCTATAGATGGAGAGCAGTGCCCGCTTTGAGGCCCCCCCATTTATACCCTGACACAGCCCTCATTACATTTATTCTCTTTTTACATTTGGTTACAATGTAATCTATATGGGGCTTCCAGTTTAAGTTAGAATAAAAAATGACTCCCAAGAACTTGGCAGTATTTTCAATTTTTATATCCTTATTATTAAGGGTAATGTGTAGCTTTTGTAATGTTTTCTTTTTGGTAAATAGTACACCCGTGGTTTTATTTACAGATATTTTAAAACCATTTTCATTGCACCAATCATCTATTTTAATTATGGCATTTTGGATTTTATTTTTAAGCAATTTCAAATCTCGATTTGCATAAAAAATAGCACTATCATCTGCAAATACAGACAGTCCTACATTTTCCAATCCAGGATCCAGATCATTGATCATTATTAAAAACAATAATGGTGAGATGACGGAACCCTGCGGCGTTCCATTTTCTTGTGAGAATATATCAGATAATTCTATTCCAACTTTGACTTGAAAAGCTCTGTTGGTTAAGAATTTAGAAATCCAATCAAATATATTTCCTGTTATTCCAATTTTTCGTAATTTTTCTAACAAAGTTGGAACGTGCAGCATATCATATGCTTTTTCAAAATCTATAAACACAGCCAAAACATTTTGTTTATTTTTAAGTTTTTTATGGATATAATCTTGAAGCCTTAGAACTTGATCTATTGTGCTTTTATGCTTTCTAAAACCAGTTTGATACGGAGTGAGAAGTTTATTTGCTTCCAAAAACCACTGTAACCGATTTGTTATCATTTTTTCCATTATTTTGCACAGAGTTGGTGTAAGTGAGATAGGTCTATAAGATTCAGGAGCTGTAGTATCTTTATTAGGTTTAAGAATAGGTAAAATTATTGCATGCTTCCATTCCCTCGGGAGTATGCCTGTTGTCCAAACTTTATTGTAAAAGGTTAACAACACTTTTAGAACACTTTTATGGAGGTGCTTAATAAGATCATAAGGGATACGATCCTCCCCTGGAGATTTGTTATTTTTTGATGAGTGGCTTGTTTTTTTATCATCATTGTCTAAATTAAGTCAGCACATTGTTCTTCGATATTGTATTTGCAGGTATTATTAGCACTATTGACTTGTAATTCTCAATTTTTCATTTCTCATAGTCACGAGTAGACCTATGTCATGAATATTACGCTTCGAGATATATAATTATGTTCTCAACAGTAGGTTTACAACACACTTTCAGCTCGCCACATTTTTAAAGCAGCATTTTTAAAGTCACGCTTTTTACAAGCAATCAGTAATTGATCGACTGTTTCAAGCAACTTGCATTTGGAACACAAATCCGTTGTGTTCTTACTTATCACTTTCCGTCAAGACTTAGTATTCAATAAGGGCACGGTGGTGTAGTAGGGGCGTCGTTGCCTTGGAACCGGAAGGTTCGAGGTTCGAATCCACCTCGCTGCGTAAGGAACTTGAGCAAGTCCTTCACTCACAATTGCTCAGCGCTTCGGCGTGAAATTCAGATGCAGTGTCCGCTCTGCAGTCGGGAGCGCCTCTGAGCAGAAAGAGCTTGAAGCGTCGCTATAACAAGGGTTATCAAAACAACTGGAAGAAAGAGCTTGAAGCGTCGCTATAACAAGGGTTATCCCAAACTAAGTCTGGTAGTTTGAACTTTTCGTTTCATTATAGATTCGATGACACCTAGAAGAGTAGTATTAAACTTTGCGACGGACAAGAATATACAGCAAAGTTGCATTCGTTTCGAGGGTGTTCAATATTAGACGTTGTCTTCCTTCATTGCCCAACGACATCTCGCGGTAAACATGGCCTAATAAACTTGGGCTGGCTCAATCACAATTATTACAATCATTAGAATTGATGAACGACGGTCTAGGTATTAAAATTGGCGGATGACGAGATTACTTCCCATGTATAGCGTTTTGAAAGTGTCCAATGAGGCGCTGATATTGCATCGTTTTTAGAGACATCCTCTAGCACTTTATTGTTAGCCCTGTAATATAAGAAGAACATTTTCTTTTATCACATTCAGTAGTTTTTCTTAATTAATCAAATATGCATATTTTTCGATATACTGATATAATGACGGCAAATGGAATTTATTTGGGTAATTCACAAATATATATTGTTCGTCTAAAATCAAATTTGAAGGTGTCTAAGACAGCGTAGTATTCAACCACATCTCATTTCGTGGATGCCATGGGCAGCTAACGTCGGTCCTGCCTTATTATGTGAATTGGGAGAAAGTATTCAAAAATTGCTTAGACTATAATAATACGTCATGCTTCCAAAGAAATTACAGTTTTTTCTCCCACCCACCCACCCTCGCCCTTGCGAGCGGTGTACCCCAACCGTCTCCACCCAGCTCAACTTCTGGAATAATAGGCTTGCCCGGTAAATTTCGGTTTCTCGCCCCCCCCCCCTTCCCGTGTGTTATTTTTTAACTGAAACTCTGACTGAAATTGCAAAACAACTGGAAAATGTTTGGCAGTAAACTTTGACTGAACATGAAACTGAAAAATGCTGACTAACATTTTACTGTTACTGTAATAGAAAACGAAAAATAAAGACCGCGTCACAAAATAACCAGAAAGCGTAAACTTTAACTAAAGTAAAACATAAGTGTGTTTTCGTTACCTATTTCTATATCATAGGCAGATTCTACCCTACTTTACAGTCAGGTTTTCTATGCTCATTATTTTAAATTCATGTTCCTTCCTGTTTGTTTTGCTGTTGTTCCATAGTGTTGGGATAAGCTGACGGCGTGCATACTGAACAAACATAGCCTACATACGGACCCATACACATACATACAAATAGGCCTACTACACATCCTACTTATAGATTAGGCTATAGGTTATAATTATAATGAGAATGCGACATCAATGAAAATCTGTTGCTAAAATGTTGATACACTGCTTTTATTTCATTTTCAGATGAATAATGTTTCATTTCACCGACAGGTGTCTCTCGTCCATCAAGTGTCTCCCTCTGTCGATCAATATTCTCTTGACGTGCACCGGAAGTGAACCCACGACACATGACAGGCGAACTACATCCTGTCTCCGAAAGACGTCGCTCGACGTCGCCGAGGTCACGTGCCACAAATGACGTGAATCGTCTGAAGAAAAAACTCGTCTTTCTCGCTTTCCAGATGGCGCCACTGACTTCGTGTAGGAACGCCCTCTAGCGGCGAGTGAGTACATCAACACCGATTAATCGTTTGCCATGGAAAACTGCACAACGGAGTCACAGTTCGCTTCCATTGACAACGATGACGTCACGACAAAAGATGGCGGACGCGTCGTTGCCGAACGCGTTGCCATAGGAATCGTCCTTTCCGCTTTCGTCATTTCCGCTGTCGCCGGAAACCTTCTCGTCATCGTCGCCATCTTGACGGATCGAACTCTGAGAAAGACGAGCAACTATTTCCTCGTTTCCTTAGCGCTGGCCGACACGATGGTCGCATCCGGTGTGATGACGTTTGCGGTGGTGAACGATGTCCTTGGAAGGTGGATATTCGGTCCCATGGTGTGCAGGATCTGGATGTCAGCGGATGTGATGTGCTCCACGGCTTCCATCCTTAACCTCTGTGCCATTAGTCTGGATCGCTACGTACACATCCGAAACCCTCTCCACTACGAGACGTGGGTCACGCACAGGAGGGTCCTGCTGGCCATCGGGATCGTCTGGATCATGTCCGCACTCATATCCTTCCTCCCCATCCAACTCGGCTGGCACCGGATAGGCTACAACGCATCGACGTCTGGGAATTATTCATCCGATGACGTTTCCTCTGAGATGGTTTGCCACCTCGAGCTGAATCCTCTCTACGCCACGCTCTCTTCCGCCATCAGCTTCTACCTGCCCTGCATTGCCATGATCTTCATCTACTATCGGCTACATCTCTACGCCCGTCGCCACGTCGAAAGCATCCGACTCACATGCAAGTACTCCCCAGCGTCGATCAGCCCCAACCGCAGGGTAGCGCCCCCTGGAGGGGTAGCAGGAGGAACGGGAAGCGCCCCCGCATACAAAATGTCTGACCACAAGGCAGCAATTACCCTCGGTATTATCATGGGGGTGTTTCTGCTCTGCTGGACGCCCTTCTTCACGATTAATATCGTGGGGGCGTTCTGTCCTGCTTGTATACCCCCTCTGGTCTTCGCCGTGTTTTCGTGGCTTGGGTATGTAAACAGCACAATGAACCCAGTCATATACAGTATCTTCAATCGTCAGTTTCGCGAGGCCTTCAAGCGGGTACTTCTCTTCCCCTGCGGAAAGAAAGGGTTGGAGTACGGGGTACACATGAGGTACTTTGATCAAGGGTCAGGCCAGGTGGAGTATGGAACAGTGAACTCAAAGGCGGAGAGCAAACTCGTTGGATATCGTGGTCATCACCATACTAGCTGCATTTGACGATACACTGGTGACCACGTGAGCAACAAACGACCAACCAGATACCATACTACAATGTATACCTCGCCAACGAACAGCCAGTGAGAGCATTAGTTAAATCTGACCAATCAGAACAGTCGTTTACTTGACAAGTGCTATAACCAATTGCCGAGTTACATTTGACCAATCAGAGGCCTCATGAAAACATCTGACCAATCACTGTTTTTCGAAGTTTATATATGTGGCCAATCATAGACCGTAAAAGTAATTTCTGACCAATCGTCAGTCGCCGTATGATTAACGTTTGACAGTTATACATGTAGTGAGTATAGTAGCCTAATGTGCGATTATTCAAACTCCACATAATTTATTGCATCTGACCAATAACCGTGGACCGAACCAGTAAATGACATACATCTGACCAATCAAGTGCCGCGACATCATTTGATCTGACCAATCAGAAGCAGGCGACATTCAATATGTGACATTTTCACAATATGCGAGCGGCATCATACTTAGAACTGCTCCGAACTTTCTTCAGTCTTTAGCGGACACATTGGACTTAGGCTATTATGCATCCACAGTCTCGTGCGTAAATTAACTTATAACGCGAAATGACAATAATTGCTACGTAGCCTTTGTGTAGATGAGATGCAGAACCACCTAATGATCTTATTAAGATGGTTAAGTGTTGAAAAGGTCTTTAATATCTGATTTTTATCACTAAGCCTATGACGATATGTAAGCCTATGACCTTTTATTAAACTGATTGTAGTGTCGAAATGGTTTCCGACTACGGTTGCTCGTCGCTACAATGAAGAAACAAATGGAAAGAAATTGTAAAAAAGAGGTATTGACCTAGTAATCCGAATAAATAATTATTAATTATTAACAGACCCTTGAACATTGTGAGAACCGTTGGGAACCATCGGGTCGTAAGAAAACGACTAACTGTTGCACAAACATTTCGATTCATTTCAACCTATTTCACAAAGTAATAGTTTAAAGTATAGATAGGCAGAGTTAAACCGTTGCAGTTTCAACGTTACTGCATGTGTGGCAGCAAAGACTATTAGCGACGCCCTCCTTCTTAATAGGGGCCTGGGACTGGCACTGGTAGAGTGCGACCAGTGGCGGAGATCAATATAATTTTTCGGTGGAATGAAATGATTCTTTGAGTAAAGTCTCACGATTTTATTATTGCATCAGTAGAAAGCGTATCGAAGGTGTCTAAAAGAAGAACGGTCTGCTCACAGTGTTCGGTGGTTCACGACACAGCGTGACTGCCATGGCTGTTGATGACAACCTGAACTTACTCACTCACTGGCTATAGAGAAATTTTTGCTCGTTGAACGGGACCGATATCAGCAGATCTAAAGGAGACGTAGGTTGCTTCAAACAAATCCAATGCAGAAGATCATTTACAAGTTAAGAGAAGAAGTAGAATCACAGGTTCAACGAATACGTACATTTCTAGGTGGAATGTATAGACGTACATTTACAGGTTCAATGGAGACTGCACCATTCGAGATTCAAAGAAGACTTTCTTTACAGATTGGTCTACAAAGTAGGCGTAAATTTACGGGTTAAACATGGGTTTTAGGACGATTAGAAATGCAACAGACGACTTAATATATTATAGCACAAGTGGAAACCTTTTTGGAGGTGTTCAGCGATGAACGGCCTTCTATATTAGTTGATGTTCTCTCGAGGCTATCAAGGACGTCATCACTAACCTAATCATACTCTCTCACATAGATGGACGATTTTCTGTTTTAAACTGGCCAAAAGTTAAAACTCTAAAGTAGACCAACACTTAGCTTGTTGAAGGTAGGCTACATTTCCAGGTTCAATAGAGACGAGTGTTTGCTGAATCAATGCAGACTTACATTTTCAGGTTCAATGTGGACGTGCATTTCCAGGTTTAATGCAAACGTATATTTACAGGATCACTAGTTTTGAATTTTGGGGTAGGCTTACATAGTGAGAAAGTACTTAGTATTTTCAATACGTTTGACGTATTAATAGTGCCATTCAAAATAGTTTCGAAGGTGTCCAAGAAGCGCAATTTTGCACATTATTAGACAACGTCCGTTAACGCTAAAGTCGCCATAATCAACGACTACTATGTTAGGCTACTATTTATAAGGTCAAAATGACCAACTATAACAAAATTACACTTCATTTTCGGGCTCAATGTTGGCGCAAGTGAGGTTTTGAGTAAAGGGTATTGGGTCCGAGAAATAAATATAGCATATGTTGAAAGCTTGTTGAAGGTGTTAAAAATACTCTTTTCTGCAAGATTGAATGACTTATTGCCCTGGCCGTCATGGCTTTTCTCACACCTTATTTTCTCACCAGGATGGGGCGATTAACAGGATAAAAGTGACCAGCATTTCCAGCCGCCTATGTTCTCCAGCATTAACTGGTTCAAAGGGGAATTATGTATAGGCCTAGACATTCAATGGAACATCGTTGATTGTGACTTTTCTTGAGAATTTGAGCACAACGCTTAAAAATGACAACGCTCTAATAGAAGCATCCATGTCAGACTAGGATAGGGACAAACTAGAATAGAATAGAATAGGATAGAATAGAATGGACTAGATAAGAATAGAATGGAATAGATAAGACAATATGAGATAAGATAAGACATGACAAATTAAGATTAGATTAGATTAGGTGAGATTAGATTTTTCTCCAGTTGACTTGCAAAGACAGTGTAATGGCGCCACTCCTATACGTAATCTAGAAATCTGGACCTCCTTGAGCCTATAATGAGAGTAGTATTTTACTTGAGTTGCAATCAACAAGTATAGATTATATAGAGCTGTTGATACACGTTTTAAAGGTGTCTTAATGCCTCGCTGCATTTTGATTCTCTCATCGACAACCGTGGCTGCAAGGATAATTAACACCAACTTAACGTTTTCTATCCGTCGGAAGGAAATAAATTGGAGCAATTAGAAGTCCAACAACATTTTGCCTTGCAGTCGGAGGGTTGCAGGTTCGATTCCACCTAAAGAGAAGGATAGGGTCAAAATAGAATAGAATAGAATGGACTAGATAAGAATAGAATGGAGTAGGTAAGACAATATGAGATAAGATAAGACAGGACAAATTAAGACCAGATTAGATTAGATTAGGTGAGAAACGATTTTTCTCTATTTGACTTGCAAAGACAGTGTAATGGCGTCACTCCTATTGCGTAATCTAGAAATCTGGACTGCCATATGCCATAAGATTATAAGTTCACTTGAGTTGCGATTAACAAGTATAGATTATATAGAACCGCTGATACTCATTTTGAAGGTGTCTTAATGCCTCGCTGCATTTTGATTCTCTCATTGACAACCGTGGCTGCAAGGACAATCAACACCAACTTAACGTTTTCTATCTGTGGGAAGGAAATATATTAGAAAAATTAGAAGTCCAACAACATTTTGCACACGGCACGGTGGTGTCAGAGGCGGATCCAGGGGAGGGGCAATCCGGCCATGGCCCCCCATTTAAAACTGCCATGGGACGTGGCCTCCCATTTGGTCTGAAATTAGCAATAGGCTACGAATATGGGTTAATGGCATATTGGTCCCCCCTATTCTGAAAATCGTACGAGACGTGGCCCTCCATTCGGTTTTTCAAAAAAGGTCATCACCTTTTTCGGCGGATGAAAATGTAGTTTTTCCCTCAGCCGAAGACCGATGACTTAAAAAAGTCATCAACTCTTTCGGCGGATGAAAAGTATTTTTTCTCCTCAGCCACAGAGAAATTTTTGGGCACCAACAACGAAATTTAAACGAAATTTTCACATGTCGCGTTCCAAGATCTAAGATTTTGCCCCCCCTTGGTACAGTTCTGGATCCGCCACTGGGTGGTGTTGTGGGTACGTTCGTTGACTTGCAGTCGGAGGGTCGCAGGTTCGAATCCTCCTAAAGCCGCCGTGTATGGACCTTAGGCAAGTCCTTCACTCGCTTCAATTGCTCGGCGCTTCGGCGGGAAACTCAAATGCAGTGTCCGCGCTGTAGTCGGGAGCGCTTCTGAGTATATACCTTGAATGGGCTCTATAACAAGTGCACACACAAACAAAATTTCAAACCAATAGTTTACTATATCACAGCATCGGAATTCTGTTTTAATTATTTACGGAAGAGGATTCTAATTTGACGAGGGCCCATGGCAACAGAGTTCGTTGCCCTCGACAGAAATTTGTTCGGCATAATATTACAGTACTTTTAAAAATTTAAGTTAAATTTAAGTTGCGCCCGATCACTATTTATTTATATCGGTGCTTCAATATGTTTTGAAGGTGTTTAAGGGGTGCTGTATTTCCATCGTTTAGCGACATCTCGTAGCTGCCAGGCAATTGGATGTATGGATCCAGATTTGACGAGGGCTTATGATAACAGAGGCCGCTGCCCTCGAAAAATTTGTTTGGCATAATACATGTACATCTCTTTTTACACGAAATTAGATTTCTCATCTACGATAAGAGTACTATGACGACTATTACACCGTAATAACTATTAAAATGAGCGACGTTTTCTTATATATAGAAGATTAAACAAGCGTTTTCAAGGTGCACGTTCAAAGCGACTGATTTTTGCCGTTTGACGACGTTATAATACAGCATCAGAGACCGTTGAACGCTGGAATGTTCTTATGAACAGCTTCTACATCACTGAGATTAATTTTTTTTAACCTAACTATATCCAAAATGCAGTCGTAGAACATTCCAAAGAACAATTTTTCACCGACACAATCGACTGCCACGTGTTTTTTAAATGAAACGAATGTAATTATTTATCTACAGTTACCTTATATAATAATATATAGGTAGATACAACTGCGCATGTCTTCGTTCGCCTATAGGCTATTCTAATTATAATAGACCTAATGTATGGTTGCGTGTTTGAATATACTTTATGGGTTATTACTTAAATTTGTTTTTATTAAACTCAAAATTGTCCTTTTTCGCCGTGCTAGAGTTGGGAGCGCTTCTGATTAGTCCTCTTGAAGACGCGCTATATAAATTTTTGAATGAATGAACAAATACTCAATGTGGAGAAAATTCTATAATAATAATTATTAAAGATGACCGACGTTATAATAATCGTAAAATGTATCACGTGAGGCAATCTTGTGGGACCTATTATAGCGTGAGATGTTGTTGTAAAAGCGCTTTCAATATACGTGGCTGGTTCCCACGGTCGAAATGGTGAAGCCAAGTCTGCGTAACAATTTCTCAGAATTTTCTCTGTAGATCTGTCGAGGTAAGTTTTACAGGCGGACTTAGATCATATCAGATATGCTTGTTTGTTTGTATGTGCACTTGTTATAGCGCCCCTTCAAGCTGTCTTTACTCAGAGGCGCTCTCGAATGCAGAGCGGGCACTGCATCGGAGTTTCACGCCGAAGCGCTGAGCAATTGTGAGTGTAGGACTTGCAACAGGTCCCTATATACGCGGCGACTTGAGGAGGATTAGAACCTGCAACTTTTTGGCTTCAAGGCAACGAACATACCCACCCACTATTATACCACAGCGTTTTGGAGCGCTACGAATACAGGCGCTGTTGTGGGCCTATAGCACAAAGTTTCGGTCTTTATTTATAATTGATCATAGTATGCAATATTAATAATCGAAGACGATTGAAAATCCTGTTTAACTCTGCCTATCAAAACGAGATCGAAGTAGATCAATGATATTGGGTGAGTAGGCCTAGTAGTAGTTGGAGTTTCAACGTCACTGTGTGGTAGCAAAGACCATTAGCCTCGCCCTCATTCTTTATCTGGGACCAGTGGCGGAGACCTATATAATTATCGAAAAAGATAATAAAAAATTTGTCTTACGATTTAATATTGCATCAGAGGAAAGCATATCGAAGGTGTCTAAAATAAGAGCGGTCTGTTTAAACAGTGTTCGGTGGTTCACGACACAGCGTGACTGCCTCGGCTGTTGACGCCAACCTGAACTTACTCAGTGGCTATAAAGAAATTTTCATGTTGAACGTGAACGATATCAGCAGATGCAAAGGAGACGTAGGTTGCTTCAATAGATTAAATGCAGACGATCATTTACAAGTTAAGAGAAGACGTAAAATAAAATGTTAAATGCAGACGTACATTTCCTGCTTGAATCTAGACGCAGATTAAAGGTTCGCAGCGTTTCAGATTCAATGAAGACTTTTATTTAAAGATAGACCTAGAAAGTAGGCATTTAATTTACGGTTTCAACGTAGACAAGTCATGCTTTGACATGGAATTATCAAAAAATGCGTCAGACGGCTTTATATAGCGCAAGTGGAGACCCTTTTGGAGGTGTTTAGCGATGAGCGACCTTCCACGTCTGTTGATGTTACCTCATGGCTATCAAGGCCGTAATCACTAACCTTATCACGCACTTTAGCACAGATGTGCGATTTCCAATTTTGAAATGACCAAAAGTTACAACTCCAAAAGTAGACAAACCCTTAGCTTTTTGAAGGTAGGCTACATTTACAGGTTCAATATAGACGATTGTTTACCAGGAGTAGCCTACTACAGTAACTGTTATACCCTCATAGGCAATACGGCCCCAGATAAACACACTAAGTCGAAGTTGTCTTCCACGATTCTCCGACGTTCGAAGAATTGTTGGAGTGAAACGCTTGGGGCAGAGAAGTTCGAGATGTGAGACCATTCATTGAGGAAATTCTGGTCAAACTCTGCTTATCTAGGTATGTCAATCAAAGCGATTGTAGATCAAGTTGGTTTTTAAATTAACTTTTTTATTGAACGCTTGCGAATTAACATGCTATCGATTTAAAATGTTTCGATGTTGTTCAAAAGAAACGCTTCTGGTGCATTCATCAGCGATTCACGGCATCGCGTGAATGAAATGTCTATTGACGCCAACTCTACCTTACTCACTCACTGGATAGAGTGGATAGGGCGATTTGCAGGTTGAAAGCGACCCACATCAGCTGCTTCAAAGGTGACGTAAGCTGCTTCAACAGATTCAATGCAAAAGATAATTTACAAGTTAAGATTTGACGTAGAATCAAAGGTTCAATGTAAAGTTGTAAACGTGCATTTTCAGATTCAATGGAGACCGCACCGTTCCCGACTCAATGTAGACTTTCTTTGTTTAGATATACAGATCCAATGTGGGGGCGAATTTACTTGTTGAATGCATACAAATGATACAATGTCATGTTTAGCAACTACTCTCCATGTAGCGAAAAAAATGAAACTTTAAATTAAATGTAGCATCAGTAGAGACCATTTTGAAGGTGTTCAACGATGAAATATCTTCTTCATCAATGCAGATGTGAGTTAACAGGTTCAACGCAGACGAACATTAATTTTCCATGTTCAATGCAGACATACATGTACATTTCCATGTTCAATGCAGACGTACATGTATATACCCATTTTCAATGCAGACGTATATTTACAGGAGCATTCGTTATGAATTTTTTGCGTTAGCTTACAGCCTTCCACGTTCAGGAAGAACGTGATATTTTGGATGGACAGATCCAAATCTGACGAGGATTTATGATAACAGAGACCGTTGCCCTTAAAAAATTCCGCATTTTGGTGTACATAAATGGTATAATAAAAACATCTATGCTATTCGTTAGCGGCAGTGCTAACTAGGGTCGGGAGCGCTACTGAATCTGTGAGCGGCGCTATATAAATGTTCAATTACAATTACAATTACAATCTACATTATTTATATTCCCAATAAATATCAAATGTTTTAAAATAGCATAATATACAACGTACTGTAACCGGTGGCAATTTATGTCAAACGTATTGCTGAATCTTTAGCTGGACATAATGGGTACTCAAGAAACCTTTTACTCTAACATATAACATCAACAACCATGCAGGCAGATTGACGCTTGTTTATGGCTGCCTATACTTTATTTGTCAAACTCTCTTCTGCAAGATTGAATTACATATCGTTGCCGCCATGGCTGTATAATATGTTTGTCACACCTTACTTTCTCACCAGGGTGGACGATTTTCAGATTCAAATGACCAATATTTTCTGCTACCTTCTAGTATTAACTGGTTGAAAAGAAATGCGTTTTACGAATTAATAGTGTCGTTTAGCAACGTCATAAAGGTGTCTAAGTAAGCGCAATCTTCCATACTATTTCACAGCAAAACATGACTATGAGGGCTGTTTTTAACCCTAACCTGTCGTCATTCACTCACTGTTTAGGACGATTTACAGGTTGAATATGACAGAAACTTACAGTAGATGGCGTTGTCCAAGATTCTCTGAATCTCGGAGATTGACTATGTAGTCGGAGAATTGGGTTCGAGAATGCTGCGAGTGGAAAACAACCCAAAAGCATTTTCAGGTCAAAGTCTGCCTGGTCTAGGTTTCAAAATGATTGAGGTAAAAGAGCATTTTACAAGATGATTTTATGCTTTAATGAGTCGCCTGCAAACGCACTGTGGAGTTTTGTTGAAATCAGATTACATTACCAGTTCAAACTTCAAAATACGCGATTCTTCAGCATTTTTTAAAACCCAGGTTAACTGAAACATTAATTTTTACCATAGCTTATATTTAAGTAGCCTATAATAAAATTATATGCTCACACGTAATCGTTTTCAGAATTTTTCTCAAACTTTACCCAGTCGTAATCTGGAAATGCGCATGCAATTTCTACCACTAAAGGCTCTAAATTTATTGTCTGCATTGCAACAAGGGAAATGCTCTTATAATAAAGGCCCATCACGGCAGCATTTCATTCCTTCTGGCAAGTGAAAATCACTTAAGATTTAGTTATTGCAGATACCTCATCGAGATTCACATAATATTAATCTGTCGAGTTATTCGTCTGTTTTTTTAATGCTATCTGTTTCATAAGATATACTAGTTTTGTGGACGCTAAATTATAAATAGCATTGTATGTAACCTTTTTAACGGTGTATAAGCGGATAAATGTGGATATTGAAGAATCTCCTGGAGATATCATGGAGGGATAAGATAACAAACGAATCAGTCCTACAGGAGCTAGGAGATTTAAGAAGAGACATGTCATTAAATCAAAGAGTCACAAGACAGAAATTGACGTATTTTGGTCACGTGATGCGCGTAGATGGTCTGGAGAAGGCGATGATGTTGGCGTGTGGAGAGGGGACGATGAGAAAAGGACGACCGAGGACTAGGTGGATGGAGGAGTGCACGGGAGAACAGCGATGAATCTCGAACAGCTGAGAGTGGTGACGAGGAATAGGAGATAATGGAGAGGACTTGTCATGATGGTCGCTAGGATTCCACGAACCGACATCACATTGTGACAAAGTGTAGCGGAGCATTATATTTGTCTGTGGTTGAGATGTATATGTACACGATTGATCTTTATCCGGCAACCAAATTGTGATTACTGCTTATAAGCTGCAACAGTATTTCGTGAAAGCTCAATTATATGTGCGCGATTGATTTTTTTTATCCTGAAACAAAATTCTGATTACTGCCTAAGCTGCAGCTGTGTTTTTGCGTAATGATTTACAGTATTTTGTAAAAGCTCGATTATCGCCTAGGTTCTTATCAATGACTCTGTCGGCCACAAGGTAAAGCAAGACATTGATAATGCATTATTCTTCATTGCTTTATACACCTTTAAAATTGGTTATTTATCACTATTTATAATTTTCACAGTTCAATTCTTAAATGCATCGTCTTGAGCAACTGCGTGATTCACATTCAAACTCACCTACTGCAGTAACTCTGGTAACGACAGTTCAAAGCCAAGATAAACTGGAGGATCATTTCATCGAGTCAATCCTTGCACAGTTTATTTAAAAGTTCACGAGGTGCCTCTAGTATAGTGAAAACTCGAAAATTTGGGATTACAATATCGTCGGATGCATCAACCATGACGGTTACTTGATTACGCTGAAAACTGCAAATGCATGGCTCGCATAAGACACCTTTAAAATATGTTTTACAGTGACATTTATACCCATTATTTCCAAATCCTAACTATAATAATCAATCGGAATAGGCTACCAGTTCTGCGTTAGCTGTTCAACTTTCAAAACCCACCACTACACGAAAAAATCCTGCATAGAGGAGGAGGGCGACGCAAAGCACCACTGCTGCGACACAGAGTCGTTACAAACAGATATGATTAATCTCATTTTTCACTATAGAATTTTTTAACGGACATTCACGAGTCACCAAAGCGAGGAATGACATAAAAATGACCGCCGTCATTATAAAGTCATTGCATTGCAATTATCTTCTGAGATACTGGGGAGGTCTCTTCGATGTCTTCATCCCCTCTCGGTGTGGACTCCTTTCCTCCCTGAACCTACTCGTTCTTTACAAATCTTAACGAGTGGCTCATGATTTCTTTGGTGCACAAGTTGCAATAACTAGAGATTATGGGCTTTCAATATTACAACGCTGGTCGAATTAGACGGATGGTGCTGCTGAGGAATCCATAGTTTAACGACAGTTTACGACAACAGAGGTCGTTGACGTCGACAAAAAATTTGTTTGGCATATTGCAGCACTGTTTTTTTTATTCTTCTTTACTACGCAATATATAAAATCTTTGCTATAAGCATGACCTATTTACCTCGCACCTTTGCTATTTCAACACCAGCTCTTACACTCATTCTAACAGAACATGGACAGCCTCTAACAATGGAACGATTTCTGATAACGCTAACACTAAACAATCTCTATTGAGATGACTGGTCCCACTGTTTGGAACAATCTCAAACCGAAATCCTTTGGTCGCCTCATCTTTTTTGCAAGACCTTTTACTAGAAATAAATTAATTATCCGGCTAAAGCGCATTAATAGCGAATATACGATTGAATCATTGAAAATACATCCTGTAATAATATTCTAAATGATATGTAGAATGCACTGCGTTCAACTCTATCTCCTCGACGAAATTGATAGTTAACACTGATTATTAGTAAATATAGAGTGTTTTAAAACGTTTAAGAGGTGTGTAACAACCACACGAAACACGATTGCTATATATATATATATATATATATATATATATAACGAAATTTCGCGCTTTATTATTATTTATTAAAAATTACTTTTTTTTCAAGCATGCTTGAGGATATGAACAGTATGAAAGAATGCATGATACTTGATATCAGAATTATATGTATTGGACATTTGCAATCATAATTGCTTCCTATTAGTGTTACAGTTTACATTGGTGTTGTGAGATAATTGATATAAAAACAATGTCACTTAAATTGCATTAGATGATCCTGTTGTCATGATCTATGAACATAGAAAATATAAAATTCACTCTTTTAAGTTTTTAGTGATTAAACATTGTTGGAATTGAAAAACACGGTCCAGGCAATCTAACTCAAATACACCGTCAACCTGTGCAAAATTGCATTAAAAGCTTTTTAAACGGTTTCTGCTCCGAATCGTTTGCTGAGTAACATCTCCAAAATCCGCCAAAATCTACGTTAAACTGATCAAACATTATGCTCCTGGTAAACACCTTTGGAATGAACTAAACCGACACTTTATATTTACGGAATTCGGCAAACTATCCGTTTTTAACTTGACTATCCAGATTATTATCAAACTAAATGAGACAGTAGTAAAGGTGTGGGAGTTGTATATTACAGAAAATCAGATTCCTGTTTTCAAATTATCACAGCGAAAGTTTCAAGCGAGAATGAAGGAGTATAATTATAGTCATATAAGTCCCACGTGCCATAAAAATGTAACGACACATTAATAAAATAATAAAGAAGACCAGTCAGTAAGACACTGAGAAACATCCAATGGAAGAATGAGAAGTCCACCATTTCATCATCGATCCAGTCAGCTCCTCTGCTTCCGTCGACCTCTCCTACTTCTGACACTCTAGGTAAATCGCGCTTCACCGCCAATTTTAGTCTCTCCTTTATTAGACAATAGAATGCTAATTGCGTTATTTCACCTTATCTCTCCTGCGTCTGAATATTAATTATGTTACCAACTTCTTACATAAAAGAGTTCTGGCACAACCTGTGACCCTGTTTAGCGAGGCTCTGGTCCACTTAGGTTATCCGTTTGCTTGTATCTAGACTAAGCATTGACTTTAAATCGAATGCTGTTGTGCTTAAGAGTGCAATGAAAGCACAATGTTACTAAAAAAACTTACAATCGCAAATAATATTCCAAATAGTTATAACTAAGTTGATGTCGATTTTGGTTTGATTAACATTAGGCAAAAACCCAAAAAAACTCGCTTTCGATTATTCTAAGTTCAATGTTAAAAATGTTAAAGTTTACTTATTATTATGTTCAATGTAGACTACACTTTGTCCAAATAAAATCAAATTAACAATAACTTTTTTTACTCACAATGTATATATAGCATTTTATGAAAGCTTTCTGAAGGTGTTCAAGGTAACATCACATAACATAGGCTTTTATTGCTCCCAAGAACAAAAAAAGACATAACATGATGCAATTTCATATCAGTTTTCAGTTGGGCTACAAACGGAGGACCTAAAGGGACCAACGTCCCGCTAGCAGGGCCACCTACATGTATGCACCAGTATAACGATAAATGGACGCCATCTTATACAATATTTGACGACATAGGCCTATTATTGCTATCGAGGCCGAAGGCACTAACCTCACCATACATACTTTCTTAAAAGGAAGGATTTTTGAGTGTTAGAGAGATCAACTGTTACAACTTCATAGTAGACCAACCTTTAAATGGTTGAAAATAGACGTACGCTTCTTTTAGAGATACAATGCAGAGTCGGTCACACTTGCAGGTTCAATGCACCCGTAGGCTTCATTACTGGTTTAAAGTAAACGCACTAGATTACAAGGTGAATGAGATGAAGTCCAATGGCCGATTGAAATGAAATGTTAGGGTTTAACGACTCTTTTTCATATCGAAGATGATCAGCGTCGGAGGCAGAGAACAACCTCGTACTCCACGTTTATATTGCGACCGAGTCACCCGCAGTAAAGATCCGAGAAATTAATCTCTGATAAACCAATGGCCGATTTGTTTGTATAGTAAAAATATAGAGCTGTTTAAAAGCGTTTTGAAGGTGTCCACGAAGCGCAGTCGTCAACATTATTTGACGCCATCTAGTGGCTGCCAGATCACCTCACCTTTCTCTGTGTCGTGGTATGATAATTAATTTTGCAGGTCCAAACTGACCCACGTGACTGTACAGCTTCAAATTATAACAGAATTAGCTGGTTCAGGTTCACAGCAGACCTATTATAATAAACAGTTTAAAAGTTGAGCTAAACTAAAGATTTCAACATAGACCTATAATATTTGCTGTTTGTTTCTAGTAAAAATTTATTACAAGCTCAAAGTTGGCCTATATAGAATAGATCAGAGCATTGGAGTAGGAAATCACTCAAAGGTTAAATGAAGACTTTCTTTGAAATCTTGCACATTGTGCTTATTTTGGCAACGCCATAGACGTCTCTAAACCAGAATAGTTTAGGGTCATAGAAGAGCAGAATGGAACGTGATAGAATAGAACATAATACAATAGAACATAATAGAATAGAACAGAACATAATAGAATCGAACATAATACAATAGAATATAATAGAATATACGAGGATGTAATAGCTGATTTAGAGCCATAAACCATAATAGGAACTGCAAATTATTCAATTCTTGTTTCACCTATTACAGACTTATTTTAATAGGAACAATAACAACAAACATCGACTATTATTCAACATTTTAACGACATCTTATAGCTACAAAGGCTGTTGACGTCTTTAAAGTTACGGTATCAATATATTTCAGTTCACTGTTGTTTAAATGTTCCGCAGTTTCTGTCTTTATTGTCTATCTGTTTTCTTTTCATTGTTCTTTTCTGGAATTTGTATGATGATCTATGTCCATGGCGACAGTGTTCATAAGGTGGTTGCTGTAGATCCTCTTTGATGCATTGGTCATTATTTAGTGTCACTATTTAACATGCATGCATAAACATGCATGCATATATTTAACTATACATTCATTTCCTGATTTTTATTTTATTTATTTTTAATTAATACATATATAAGCAAATAGATTAGATATTAAACATTTATATGAAAATCAAATCATTCAGCCATCATCTATAAGCTTAACAATAATAGCAAAAATCATTTTATTCAATGCCTATTTAATCTATTACAGAATTAGTTAACACAGACACATACACACAAACACATACACACACACAAACACACAACAAATACAACTAAAATTATAATTCATATGCAATACTTCTTACATAATTTTTCCATTAGTTATGGTCATAAGTATATTATAAGCTTCAAGATAAATATCTTGATTAGAGAATATATTTTTAACAGTACATTCCACTTTTTTCTCTACACATTTTTTAAGCAGTAGGATTGAAATGTCATTCTTTTTACAAGCGAACAGCACATGTTCGATTGTTTCAGGCACTTGGCATTTAGAACAAAGGTCTGTTTGGCTTTTACCTATCACTTTCAACCAGGAGTTAGTAAGGACATGCCCCATTCTAAGTCTGGTAATTTGAACTTCTCTTTTTCTTATGGAGTCCATAAATTTTATATCAGTTGATACCAAAGGTTGGATCGATTTATAAAAACGCCCTTTTCGTTCATTGTCGTATTCAATTTGCCATAAATTAATAACATATTTTTTAATTAACGAATAGATTTCCTTTAATTCCAAATAATTTGTTGAATTGACCTCCTCTAATTCTTGCCCTTTCTTTGCTAGGGTGTCTGCCATTTCATTTCCAGATAATCCAATATGACTAGGGATCCATGCTATGATTATACTGCTGCTTTTAAGTTTATTAACATTATTTATAAATTCCAGAAATAAATTAGGCCGTGAACAAGACTTGTTTTCTTTTATAGATGTGGCCACACTTAATGAATCAGTATATATAATATACTTATTTGCATTTGCAGTTTCATTCACATTTTCATTTTGGATAATCCATTTTGTCGCTTCAATAATGGCCGTTAATTCAGCAGACATCGACATGCGACTTAAAAATTGATATAGCGGTTGTGGAAAGCTTTTCGAAGGTGTTCAATGTAGCTCTATGTTATACATTACTTATTTGACGACATCGGCTTATTATGGCTAGGATGGGCGAAGACAATCACCTCGCTATACTCTATCAAAAGGAAGGATTTTCAGTGTTAAAGAGATCAGCATTTACAGCTGCATAGTAGACCAACCTTTAACTGGTTTAATTAAGACGCACGATGATTGTGCAGTTTTTAATTACATAGCGTTTCACAATAGCGCAAAATAATTACGCTGGTTCATAGCAGACCTATTATAATAAATAGTTTCAAAGTTTTAGCTACAATAAAGATTACAACCTCGACCTACAGGCTCAAAGATTGCCAAGATCAGAGCATCAAAGTAAAAACTCACTCAACGGTTAAAAAAGACTTTGTTTGAAATCTTGCTCAATGTGCTTGTTATGGTAACGTCATAGACGTTCCTAGACCACCGAAGTAACTTAAAATGCGACCGACAGGCTTATATAGCTACGTATAAAAAAGTGTTGAAGGTGTCTAATAGTCGTTGTTATATTCCATTTGTTACGCGACATTTCAGTCTGCCAATGCTGATAACGTCGACCAATCGGTACTTTTTCGATGAATGTTTTCAGTTTTGAGTCACGTGGGTAATTTGTTTCAAGCGTATATACGAAAGAAAATTAATCAATTTTTCTTCATCGTGTGTTTTCTTTGTGGAACACTGTGGTGTAGTGAGTATATTCTCGAAGCCGGAGGGCTGCAGTTTCGAATCCACCTCAAGTCGCCATGTAGGGACCTTGGGCAAGTTCCTCACTCGCAATTGCTCAGCGCTTCGGCGTGAAACTCAGATGCAGTGCCCGCACTGTAGTCGGGAGCGCCTCTGAATAGAGAGCTTGAAGGGGCGCTTTAACAAGCGCACATACAAACAAACATACAAGCTAAACTCTTAAAGGTAAATAAATAAGCTTTGTCTATTCTTCAGGTGTGTAGCGTGCGTAAAAGATCGTGTTCGCTACTCACATGAATATTGTTGAATGCAAAAGATATCTTCGCCATATTCTATCTGCATGTCATTTGAAATTTCAAACGGTGTCGATCTTCCAAATGCAAGTATCTATTCGAAACATGATTCTTGTTGCTTTTGCCAATTGTTTACATTTTCAAATTGCTGCATGAAAGCAGCGAGTTTCCTAGCACCCAGTATGACGACTGGGAACACTGTGTTTTCAAACACAGCGAAAACAGTTTCATGAACGTCGCTTCATGTGGCTGTGTTTCTCATTCTACCGAATTGACCTCGAAATGTATTTGAACTCATTAAATTTTGGTCCTGCAACTTTATAATATGTAGCACAGGTTCAATATATGTTAAGGTGTCTAGTGAGGCCCATCTTTAGCGACATCTGAGGGCTGTCCGGGTAACGCCAACACAACCATTTCTCTGACATTTAGATGGAGATAATAAGCACAAAGATACGTATTACAGTTACAGATTAATATGCGATATATTATGAGTGATGCACTTTCGACATTAAATTTGGCAACATATCTTATAGTTAGCAACCTATTTTTCAGTAAAATATCCTGGACTGATACTGTAGTAAAATATCATTAAATACATGCGTGTCAGTATGGCGTTCAGAGCGGAACGCTCATATTCAGATAACTTCTGCCCCGTTGTAATTCAGCAATCCATCTGTGGCAGTGAAAGGACATCACCAGTCACCCCCCCCCTCCACCCCATAGAAAGTTATCCAATTTAAATCTAAATTCCATGTGGTGTCGGTCATTTCACATGCAGAAATTCAATCAAAACGGTTTTTTCTCTCGTTACTATCAACTGCTTTCATGTTTATATTGTAGAATGCAAACAGCGAGATGCCTAGCACCTAGTATGAGGCAAGACATTTATGTTTTTAAGTGCAGGTTAACTGCTGAAAGCGTTTTAAAGTGTCTTTAAGAGGTCGAGTAATATAATTATTACCCAGCGATTTCTTCTTCTTCTTCTTCAGACAAAAAAGTTGACGTTGACTCTACTCTTAACTTGAAAGGAATTATAAATCTAAAAAATATGAGATTGACGTTTATATATATCTTCGGTGAAAACGTTATCTAGGTGTCCAAAAGCAGTATGCTTTCCAATTTATTGTTTTAGCGATCTTGCATCACCTTGCATCATCAGAGGCCATTCATGTCGACACACTCAGGAATGTTTTTCTGGACAGTTTCTATGTCACCGTCAGCAAATCCGGCTAACAGAACTTGCTTTTTTGTTGTCACATCAGTAGAAAAAACGTTTCATGCGATTTTTGTCGACTCCAGTATACGAAGTAAAATACATTTTAAAAAGTAAAAAGTAAAGTATGTGGAACAAAAAGAGGCGCTCATCTCCTTTTTAAATGGCCGTGAACAAGCAATGGACGAATCCCAAGGTCTTGGATACAAGGACGGTGTATCGCAGGACTTGCCGTTTACTTCCCAGCTTATAATGCTTGATGACAGAGGCACTCGTGCGCAAACAACTTGCCCAAGGTCGTTACCAGGAGTCGAACCCGCAACCGCATGCTCCTTGAGTAAGCGCATTACCTATTATAGGCCGAATAAGCCAGGTGGGTACTTGTCGGTTAATTCACCGCCACAGGTTTCGTCTGCCTACCTTGTCGGTTAGTTCACCGCCACGGTTTGCCGTATGTTTACGACTTTACGCACTGCATATTAGGCTATTTTATGCACTGGTTTTTAGTGACGTAATTTAATTATGACATCCGATTAACTTATAGCACGTGTTTATTTCTTGGACGCCGTCATGAATTTCTTAAGAATTTCGGCTTTAGTTAACGATAAACAAAGCAGCGTTAATTTCTTGCAGCAGCATGGCATCCTTACATGCTGCGAGACAGTGTGCTAACAACCACCCAATGGTGGGCATGGTTATAGTAAGCGGGTCCCTATGTTAATAAATGACTGCACTAACCCTATTCCTAACCCTAACCGAACCTCACGATGCCTAACCTGATCCTAACCGACCCTCACGACCCATAAACCTGAACCTAACCAATATCAAACGGACCCGCTTACTATAACTAAGCCCCAATGGTGCTATGTTTAAAGGATCGGCAAGACAGATGGAGATGTCTTAGGCGTAGCTGTAGGCAAAACATCCCACTGCGACGAGGCACGTGGCTACAAGGATCACGCCTAACTTACCGACAAATCATCCTGTTCGTATATTGTTGGTCCAAAGAAATGACGAGCATTTATTTTTGCGAGTGTGAACTGGACATTGCGAAAGAAACGGTAATAGACTGGAATTATAGGCCTCACTATCTGCGTGTGGCGGTGAATTAATTTCTGCATGTAAAATTTCGTTTATAGGGTTTCTATGTGTGGCGGTGAATTAACCGACAAGTACCGCCAGGTGTATTTATTCAGTAATTTAGTAATTAAAAATCGCCCTTTCAAGTGAACTGCTCAGAGGCGCTCCAGACCCAACCTGGGCTTACAAGGACGGTTTTAAAACTGCGACATACGGCATGCAGTCCATTAGGCTACATACCATAGAACCAACACAAAAGAAATGACGGGTACTGTCTAAGAGCATTTTCGTGCCCGGTAAAACTACGAGATTACTCTGTATGGCTGAGCCGAGAGCATTGCTGAACACCTAAATGAGAGAGAGACACAGCTCTGGCAAATAGGCAGAAGAGGCACAAGGAAGACACCGCTACAACATAGTTTATACTCGTTATATAAAGCAATACAGGATAAGGATTACCGCTTAATATCCAAGGTGTAAACGAATTTAGGGATATGACCGACAAGAATGATACTGCTAGGAACGGTAATCGAATGGACAAACTTAACCCTCGGGCTACTAGAGGCGTGGGGTGGTATCCCCCCCCCTAGGTTTTTTACATATCAAACGTATTTCGTTTGGAATAAAATTTTGACGTTTTAGGTAGCAGTAGAGGATTCATTTGCACACATTGTGAGCTAAAATGTGTGATGATATACCATACCATTCAAACGTTATACCCGAAATAGGCTACCAGTACCTGAGGTACCAGACGGGATACCACCTCCCTCTGATTATCGGCTATATCTTATCCGTCATTTAATATCAAGAGACACAAATTGTACCATTCTGTAGAGGGAATGTGGGGCTACATTTTCATGCTCAATGAGTTGTCCTTTGACAACCGGAAGTGCTCAAAATAAATTAAAATATATATAAAGGTGTTTTATTTTCGTAAAATTTTCATGTTTTTTTATTACAACTTATTCATAATTTATTTTTCAAGAGAAATAAATTATGTCATTCTACAGGGCTATTTTTTATACTAATTAATTTGATATTTGATGACCGGAAGTGCTGAAAATATATTTAAATGTGTGAAAATGTTGGGTTTTTACAACGCAAACCGATAAGTCTGCGTAAAGGTTTTTTTAGCACCTACTACATGATTATTTTCTTTTTATTGTAACTAAAACTAACTTATTACTAGTTTTTATAGTTGAACATTGGACTTTATTATATGTAAACTATTATTGTATCACTAAAATATGTTAAAAACACACAGAATCTAATATATATATATATATATATATATATATATATATATATATATATATATATATATTGCTTATGCGAAAGTATACATTTTGTGGAATCGACGGGTGCCTACGGAAAAAGTCATAATTTCGAGGTGCTTTCATATATTTTAAAGCTGAATATACCAATTTGTGCAGAAATGAATGCTGAATCCATTGATATAAAATTATTACAAGTTATGATATCTCAAACCAAACCCAAAATCCAGAGGGGGTGGTGGTTGGTAGTCAGTGTTACAAAAAGATTGGTAGCCTGAGGGTTAAGGTGAAACGGTCAAAAGGAAGACCATCAAGACATGATGCTGGACTGGATGATGACAATTGGATAGGGGAAGCTGAAAGAGCCTGCTCAACATGGAAAGGATTATTGTGACGTTTGACATACTAACTTTCCTTAGGCGGTACTGAAGAAGAAGAAGATAGCGTCAACAGTACTGTTCGCTGAGCTGACTCGTCCGCATATAGTGGAATTCAGCTGTTATTTCCTGCTATTTAACTCCCAGTAATCGCGCAGAGAAGAACGAGATTATTATTGCTCGGTCAGCAATTGATTCTAGGGTGTCTGTGGACTGACAAAATTTCAATACGTGGCTGTCATGTTTTAGCCTTATACTCTTTCCCTCTGGTCGACGCTCGTTTCTCTTCTCTGCAGGAAGCATCATTCATATTGTCAGTTATACGACAGAATATATATCTTATAGTCAAATAGTTCTCAAGGTGTTTAATCCGAGCCCGCATTATTCATTGTACACTGTGTACAGCGACATCTTTCGGTAATTAGGGTAATTAACCTACTCTTCTCACGCTCAACATATTATTATGTCTGGTTATTCGACAACATTGCTCACTTTATTGTCAGTGAGTAGGTATGTATGCTTGAAATCAGCTTTCCATCTACAGACTAAAGACATTGAAGAGGGCATTGTCTTCTACAGCTTTCCTGCAGTTGAACGTCGGACAAGGTGCGGTGTGTCACCTGGATTTGTCTCTTTTATAATTAAACGAAGATCATCATCAAGGCAGAATAATGTGCGCCCTAGTTCAGAAAAGTCGCGAGGAATGCTGATGACCAGATGGAGAGTAATATTGCGTTACTGCCCGATCGGATCAACAACGTTGAGAGGGTGACATCAGTATGAATCCTGCGCGTAACTCTTCAAGACAATCTCAAGGTTACAGAACATGCTTCTGAAGCGCTCGAAGGGTTTATCAAGATCACTTTATGCAATGAGAATGCTAAGAGCCCGCTCTGTACGTAGCTGTTCGAGCAATTTCTATCGTGAAGATCTTCGATACTGACCCAGCTTTACTTTGAACATTGCTTAGTTGCTTTACTTTGAACATTGCTTAGTTGCCTTACTTTGAACATTGCTTAGTTGCCTTACTTTGAACATTGCTTAGTTGCCTTACTTTGAACATTGCTTAGTTGCCTTACTTTGAACATTGCTTAGTTGCCTTACTTTGAACATTGCTTAGTTGCCTTACTTTGAACATTGCTTAGTTGCCTTACTTTGAACATTGCTTAGTTGCCTTACTTTGAACATTGCTTAGTTGCCTTACTTTGAACATTGCTTAGTTGCCTTACTTTGAACATTGCTTAGTTGCCTTACTTTGAACATTGCTTAGTTGCCTTACTTTGAACATTGCTTAGTTGCCTTACTTTGAACATTGCTTAGTTGCCTTACTTTGAACATTGCTTAGTTGCCTTACTTTGAACATTGCTTAGTTGCCTTACTTTGAACATTGCTTAGTTGCCTTACTTTGAACATTGCTTAGTTGCCTTACTTTGAACATTGCTTAGTTGCCTTACTTTGAACATTGCTTAGTTGCCTTACTTTGAACATTGCTTAGTTGCCTTAAACTCACGAAGTTAAAACGTTGAAAATTTGCTAATATTAGATTTTGAAATCTTGACACTTTGAAAATTGCAATGTTGCATTCATGAAAATTATAAATGTTTGAATTTAGACAAAATCATCGTATCTTTCTCGTTGCTTCACCAAAGTTTCACATAAACCTGGTAACTATGTTACTTCATATTGAAAACTGAGATCTAGAATACGTCACTTACGAAGCGTCACCAGCTAATTCTGATGCACAGGCATTCATTGTCCACTCACCCACCACTCTTTTTGTAAATTTTTTACGGTGTCACTTTCCAATCTTAAATGATGGCGGAGAACGCCCCTAATAATCTTTTATGATGGCAGATTCGTTAAGTGCAATCATTAACCGTAGCTCAAATCCATGCAATATAGCGCGTCCTGATAACCATTTATATATGCCTTGTGTAAAAAGAATTAAAGGTGTCTAATGGGAGCAAGTAGCGCAAACCATTGAAACGTGATATTTTGTTACCGGAGTTAACGTTGACCTTTCTTGGCCCCAATTTATAATTCCTAGACCGCGTGAGGCGTCTAGGAAGGCAATGGGGGTTAAACCGGCAGATCTAGCAAACTTCGGTAGCAAATTTCTGTCAGTGATGAACCGTGGTTATCCATTGTCTTCAAATTGATGCCACGATGCTAATCATTGTGTGTTATTGGTTAATAATATTTTGCTATTGCGATAATTAAATATGCATTGTCTCCGATTCAACCTCTTGAGTATACTGTGATGTTAGCAATTTTGAGCCATGCGCGTTGTGACAAGTGTCAATCTAATTGATGATTCATTTAAACAATTAACGTAACACGACAGAAGATATTCGTATAATAAATATGAAATAACGTCGATTGGTTCCTAATGAGCTTACTGATTTGGCAGTAACATTTTTGTCCTCGGCATCATTTGCCATTGACAGACGAAGGTGGCTTAGCGTTTACATGGTTGTATTCACAGCTTAGCGACATCGAATTCAAGGGTGAACATATACGTATTTCAATGCTAAGATTTTAAATTGGACACATATTTGTAGCTTTATTTATAAGCATTCAAAAGGTGTCAATGAAGTTACCAGTTAAGCACTTTCAGACGTTTGTCGACAGCTCTAACATCTTTAAAAATGTACTTTATTATAATCACATTGACGATAACAAATTTAAAAGCCATCTCTATATACAGTTATACACCATTAAAAGAAGACATCTCTGCGTTAGCGGATTTTTATATCCTTTAGAGTTATTTTGTTGAAGATATATAATGATTAATCTAGAACTATCTGCTTCCATTTGAATCTCTAAATTCACCTGTGGTTTCCGGCAGATTGATTGATTTATTGATTGGTTGATTGGTTGAGAGAGAGAGAGAGAGAGAGAGAGAGAGAGAGAGAGAGAGAGAGAGAGAGAGAGAGAGAGAGAGAGAGAGAGAGAGAGAGAGAGAGAGAGAGAGAGAGAGAATCAGAGAGAGAGAATCAGACAGACGTATAGGCATGTAGACCCCGGATGACAAAGACATACTGATTATACACTAACAGTAGGCACAGACTTGCTTGGTCCCTACTGTGACGTTTTTGGATGTTTTTATACAATACAATACATATAGACATGTAATATGATTATTATTATTAAAATAACTTATAAATGGATACCATTTAAATTTTGATTGATTGATTGACTGAGTAATTGATTGATTCATTGATTGGCTGATTGATTGATTGCTTGATCGATCGATCAATCAATAAATCAATCATTTATTTTGAAACCAATAATTTTGTTGATTGTCTGACTGATTGAATGATTGATTGATTGATTGATTGATTGATTGATTGATTGAGTGATTGATTGAACGATTGAGATACGCGAGAATGAATATGCAACACCGATGGACAAAATGACAGAGACAGAAATGCACTTTGGAACTTAGCAACACGGATGTTTGATGTCAACTGATCTGATAATTATTATCATTGGTGTACCACTATCAGGTCAATCATGTGATGAACATTAAAAAAATATGTGCTTCATTTATATAAAGCATTGATTTCTTACTTTCTAAAGGTGTCTACTGACATCACGTTTTGTTGACTATTACATCTACTGGATAATCGGGGCGTTGACGTCGACGTTGACCTTACATGATTCCCCTATTGTTGTTCCTAGAATGTCCAAGACGTTTCGGGAAGTTGAGAGATATACAATGTCGCGTACTTTCGTTTCGAATACTGTTACGTAATTTCATTCACGTGAAAATCACCAAATTAATTAACTTAATATATTTCTATTGTACCTATCGTACTGATCATTTTTATCAAGTTATCGGAATGTCATGACAACTTTTGTTTGTTTGTTTGTATGTGCACTTGTTATAGCGCCCCTTCAAGCTCTCTCTACTCAGAGGCGCTCCCGAATGCAGAGCGGACACTGCATCGGAGTTTCACGCCGAAGCGCTGAGCAATTGTGAGTGAAGAACTTGCCCAAGGTTCTTACGCGGCGAGGTGGATTCGAACCTCAAACCTTCCGGCTTCAAGGCAATGACGCCACCACTAGACCACCGCGCCCCACCTGTAAGTCAAACATTACGCAGCGGAATGCCGCAGAATTTCTAAGGGGCTGATTTCGATTTTTCTGCCGTGGAAGATAATGCTCTCTGCACGCAAGTAGATTGTAGCCTGCGAAATCTCCAACTTATCAATTCTTCACACGTGCCTTTTGACATTTCAAGCGATGATAATCAACTCAATTGCAAATAATATTATTATTCGTTCACAACAAGTTTCTCGATTTTTTGCAGAATTGCTCACATTTTCAAATCTGCAACATTCGCCTTGCACCAAGTAGGCTATGAGTTTAGAGAGCGGTGAATTTATCGTCGATCATGTTACTCTTTCATCTTAATTATTTATAATAGATTTATTTATTCCCTTTCCAGAAAGTAATTAAGAATATGCGAACGACAAATTAATTATAGTGCCATTAAGATATCTTTTAAAGGTGTCCAAGAATCAGTGTTTTTTTCAATCGTTTAACGACATCTTGCATCATCGGAGACCGTTAAAATCAACACTGGAATGTTTGTCTGAACAGTTTTTAAATGTATATAAAATTCTTATCGCTGACAGTCGACTAATACAACTTGCGTTTGTGTTTACTCCCAGTAAAAAAGTTTCATTTAAAAGCTTGAATCGTAAAAGCCGAGTATGTCAGGTGCATTTATTCAGTCATTGCGTATTTCTACTGACTTGGTCAAGATCACGTGCCATAAATGACCGGAAGCGACGAAAGAAATTCTCGTTTCCTTTACTAACCATACGGAGCAACTGATTTTAGGAATTTGCTTGGCATATTACAGCACTTAATAACCAATCCATGGAAAACTGCATAACAAGGTAATTGTTCGTTTCCATTGACGACGATGACGTGACGTCTAAATATGGCGGATGCATTGTTGCCAAGCGCGTTGCTATAGATTGTTCATTTCGTCAATTTCGTCAATTTTACTTTGGCATGAAACCTTCTTACGGACGTCATCTTGTGAGATAGGACACTAAAAAAGACTTGCAACTTTTTCTTCTTTTCGCTGTTTCTGGCCGACTTGGAGGTCGACTTCCGGTTCATAAAGAAGAAATTAGATGGAGTCATCGTATAAAGAATATTATTCCTTCGTTTTTAAAATTAATTTCCTTTACTTTAAGAGATCGACGAGGCTGTCAAGTTATTTCCAGGCATTACTCATTCAGTGCAAGTAAATAGTATTATGTAGTTGTACACAAACTTTTGAATATGGCAGTTCCTTATAAAAAATCTACTAGTTAAACAAACAAAGGAGCATCACAATTTCTTAATTTGCAATTGAATGTTTAACGTAACTCAATGAATATTTATCATGCATTGGATCTTGAAACAGAAGTTAATAATTTTATTGGATGTGGATTGATGGATCCAGATTTGACCAGGGCCTGTGCCCTATGACAATTAAAGAGGCCGTTGAGGTCGTAAAAAATACAGCTCCAACAGCTCCAACACCATTTTTAAAGTGCGACTATTATATGTTTGGATCTATTGCGATTAATGTTAATATCGTATCATTGAGTTGCATTTGGAAGGTGTCCAACGAAGCGCCGTCTTCCAAACTGTTTCACGAACATCTCGTGGCTATCAAGGCTATTGACGATGCCCTCACCTTAGTCGCTCACTGGGTAGGACGGTTTGTAGGTTAAAAGTGACCGACATTAGCAGGTTAAAGCAGAAGTAGTTTCTATAGATACAATACAAACATTTACGAAGCACTGAGCAGTTGCGAGTGAAGGACTTGCCCAAGGTCCATATACGCGGCGAATTGAGGTGGATTCGAACCCGCAACCTTCCGAGGCTGCAAGACGACGAACATACCCTCTGCACAACCGCGTTCTACAGTTCATAACGTATTTACAACAAAGGTTCTCTGCAGGGCTGTTTTTAAGAAATTTTTTGAACTGCACAACCCCTTGTTTTCCCCATCCTCCATGGTAAATTACTTGCAATCGAAGAACATTGGCCTGTTTTTAACTAGTTTCAACTGCATGGAAGTGCTTCTATAACTGCATAAATCCATTTAAAACTGCAGATTTTGTGTACAACTGCATGTTAAAAAAGCCTTGGTTCTCTGAATGGATGCTTTTTTCATTGTATTTCTCACTACTTGGCAAACGTACTAATTATTATGTCCCACAACTCAAGACAAAAGCAATTTATTATTTTTATTCCAAAGTTTAACGTCATCCTAAGGCAGCAAAGGCCGTTGACGACAATACAATTATAAGTGTGTACAGAGCAGTAACATAAACTTATGTAGCCTCCAAACTATACCAAAGAGGTGTCTAAACGGATCTGTACAAACTCAATGACATTCAATTTTTAGACAACATAAAGTAGTTAATCGGACACTCGTTCAGTTTTGCACATTATGAAAAAATGATCTTAAATCCAAACATTAGATATTATAATTGTACATTGATTGTCTCATACAACTAATTACGTTAGTGACTCCAGTAAACAGTTGCACATACAAACAACCAAACATCTGTCGTAAAAACAATTTATTTTATTATTATTCCACAGTTTAATGTCATCCTATGGCAGCAAAGGCCGTTGACGACAATACAATATAAGTGTACACAGCAGTAAACAAAAACTTATGTAGCCTCCAAACTACACCAAAGAGGTGTCTAAACGGAGAGCTCTGTACAATCTCAATTACATTCAATTTTTAGATAACATAAAGTATTTCATCGGACACTCGTTTAGGTTTACACATTATGAAAAAAGATCTTAAATCCAAACATAGATATTTAAATTGTACATTGATTGTCTCATATAACTAATTACGTTAATGACTCCAGTAAACAGTTCCTGTTACAAAAGTTCAATATGTAAGTGCATCAATAATCATAATAATAATGTTATGTTTCTTGTACAAAAGAAACATGCACCATTAAATTTTAAAACATCAATCAAACATTATAAATCTGATCAATATACAAATGCCATCTATAACAAGGATGCAAACGATTTATTCACAAAATCCGACCTTTAGTTATAAGTTTAATCAACCGATACACTTGATTTTGATATAAATTGACAGTCAATAAAGTTTTAACAGAAATTTCATCTTTATATATTTGACATGTATTTCTTAATGAATTCGAAATATTTTCTTTTTTACACTCAATTAAAATGTGATGAATTGTTTCTTTGACGTGACAAGCATCACACAAACCGCTGGAATGTCTTTTTATAATGAATAATCTTTGATTTGTGTTTGCCGTTCCTAGACGCAATCTAGAAATCTGGACTTCCTTATGCCTATAAGGTTCGAAATATTTTATATCAGTACTAACAGTTGGACATATAGATTTATAAAAATGACCTTTCTTATCACTATCATATTCTGACTGCCATCTGTCTAATATGTATCGTTTAATTAAACTAAAAACTTCTTCAAATTCAAGAACATTAGTAGAATTAATGTCAATACTTAGGGCTTCTTTAGCCAATGAATCTGCTCTGTCATTACCGCTCAAGTCAACGTGACTTGGTATCCAAATAAATCGTATTTTATCAGAATTTAGTTTGTTAATGTTAAATAGTAAATCATTTAACAAAGTGGGTCGAGATTCACTATAACACTTCTTGATTGATTTAAGAACACTCAATGAATCAGAAAATATTGCAAACTTGGAATCAGAAAAACATTCACTATTTGATATCCATTCAATAGCCTCGATAATGGCCGTCAACTCGGCTGCATACACACTTGAATCATTACACAATCTAAATTTCTTATCGACATTTAAACTTGGCACTGTGAATGCAAAGTTTAAATGTCACAATTTATTTTGTGACCGACAATTTTATAAAAGCAACGTCGTAAAACGTTACGAAGGTGTCTATTGAGGTGCTGTTTAGCGGGTGACAGGACATTTACCCCCTGGACAATTACCCCCCCGGACAATTACCCCCCGACAATTACCCCTGAATAATTACCCCCCAGGACAATTACCCCCGGACAACTACCCATGTGCCAATTACTCCCCGGACAACTACCCCCCCGTACCAATTACCCCGCGGACAATTACTCCCCGTGCCACAGTGTGAGCTTGTTCCTTCACGCGTTAATGCCGCGGCGAGGCTAGTCTGCAACAGGAGAAAATTCGACCACGTCACGCCGCTCCTCCGTGATGTCCTCCACTGGCTGCCTGTTCCATCTCGCATCGAATTCAAGCTCTGTTTGCTCGTGTTCAAATCGCTTCACGGAGCTGCGCCCGAGTACCTGCGCGATTGCTGCATAGAGACTCATTCCTCCGCGGCTGGGCTTCGGCTCAGATCATCCGAGAGGTCTGATTTGCGTGTGCGGAGAATGAGAACGTGCTTCGGCGATCGTGCCTTCTCGGTCGCTGGACCTCGTTGCTGGAACAGTCTTCCTCTCGCTATCCGATCAGCAGGCTCAGTGGACTCTTTTAAAGCCAGGCTAAAATCACACTTGTTCGCTAGGGCTTATCCGGTGTAGCTGTTTTTTGTAAGGCGCCCTTGTAACGGCATGGCTGTGTTACTGCGCCATATAAATCGTCGTAATTATTATTATTATTATTATTATTATTATTATTATTGTTAATCTCTTTACCAGTCTCTTCGTATTTGTCAGACGTTAATAGTATACATGTATCTAGTCATGATTGAATTTTCTAAATCTGAGAGAGGGAAAGATAAACTTTGTTTCAAGGGTTTTATTTACGTGAAACAGAAGAAACAGAAGAATTTAGCAAATGGTGTCGTTTCGTTTGAGTACGAAAATAGGCAGAACTCTATCGATAACATTTAAATATTTTATTAGGCAGGCATTTAACACGTTGAAGTTTTCTTGAAACTTTAACCTTTTCACACGTTAGCTTAGAACCATGTTTAGATTTGATTTGATTTAGTATTTTTCTTGAACGTTTAAAAATAACTTGCCTATTTTCGTGGAGTTGCTCCTAACCTTGCTTTTTAGGCTAACTAAAGTCATAACTCTATCAATAACATTAAAATATTTAATTAGGCAGGCGTTTAACATGACACAGACTTAGTCATTGACTAGATATAGTACTATTAACGTCTGACAAATACGAAGAGACTGGTAATTGGTAAAGAGATTAACGCGCGAGGGAACAAGCTCACACTGTGGCACGGGGGGGTAATTGTCCGGGGGGTAATTGGTACGGGGGGGTAGTTGTCCGGGGGTAATTGGCACGGGGGTAGATGTCCGGGGGGTAATTGTCCTGGGGGGGGGGTAATTGTCCAGGGGGTAATTGTCGGGGGGTAATTGTCCGAGGGTAATTGTCCAGGGGTAATTGCCCTAGAACCATGTTTAGCGACATCTCTTTGTTGCCAGGGCAAAACTAACTTGTGTAATCAAACTGCATTGTGTCAGTTTGAAATAAACGACGATTTTTTCGTTAATATGTCGGCAGAGAATAGCGTATTATCATGTCTGATGTTCAAATTGATGCATACTATCAATTTATGAAGTAGCCTATGCAAAGAGTTGCAACATGCAAAAAAAATTCCTCGCGACGTCAACGGCCTCTGCTTTCCTAGGCTGTCGTTTAACTCTGCATCCATCCATAATCTGATGGTGGGTGGAGGTGCGGCGGTGTAGTGGCGAGTTCTCTGCCTCGGAGGCGGAGAGTTCCAGATTTGAATCCACCTCAAGCCGTCGCGTAGGGACCTTGAGAAAATAAATAAATAAATGCTATTCACAAGAATCAACTCTATGAAGGTACACGTCCTTAACTTTATTTCTTATCAATTCTGATCAACCCCAACATGAGCAGATAATATGACGATAATTATCGAGTATCATTTCAAATGCGGCCGACAAAATAACATTTATATGGCTTGGTAATAAACTATTTTGAAGGTGTCTAAGTCCGCACTATATTTCAAAGTTCAACCACAACTCGTGTCTGTCGGAGTCAATTAACGTCGATCTTACCTTACTCTTCCAGTTGTGAGAAAGTATTATTTCACGACAACTTGTGACTGTCATGGCTGTTAACCCTAACCTGTCCTTACTCATTCAATGTGAAGGACGATTTACAGGTTGACAGTGACCGAAACTTACGACAGATGTAACAGATGTTTGTTTGTTTGTGTGTGCATTTGTTATAGCGCCCCTTGAAGCTCTCGCTACTCAGAGGCGCTCCCGATGCAGAGCGGACACTGCATTGGAGTTTCACGCCGAAGTGCTGAGCAATTGTGAGTGAAGGACTTGCCCAAAGTCCTTACGCGGCGAGGTGGATTCGAACCTCGAACCTTCCGGCTTCATGGCAACGACGCCACCACTGTACCACCGCGCCCCACGACAGATGATACAGTCTCGGATTCTCTGAGTGCCGGAGATGTGCTAGACAGCTAGTCAGTGAATTCTTGTCGAGGATGATGAAAATGGAAAACGACCCTGGTGGAATTTAGCTTAATTTCCAGCGATTGATCTAGTAGATGAATAAAGGATGAAGTAGACTACATCAAATGGTAGCCTATGTTCTAGGCGTCCCAGTAAATAACAATGCATCCCAAAAATTAATATAGCTCTATAATAAGCGAAATCGTGGAGTCCAAGAGGAGTTACCTTCATAATAATTATGGCAACATCTCGTGGAAGTGTATAGAATACGTTCACAGGCTCAATGTAAATAATTATTATGCATTTTCAGTTTCAATGAAGATGCACAGAAACAGGTTCAATGCATATGTACAAACATTAAGTCAATGTAGGCGTAATAGTGCAACTACACATTCGTTTTAATCATGATTGTAATCCTAAATGAAGCTCTCTAAAATAAATCGGATCTTTTAGGTGCACATTTACAAGTTCAAAAATGTATGCGTAACTTTGAAGATTCGATATACATGTCTCTATTTTCGGGTGAACACTGAAAGTTGATCGTCAAAAACAAATATCGCTCAGTAAAAACTATTCTGAGGGTGTCTAATGAAGCGCTGATCTACAATGTCCAATGACGACTCGTGGCTGCCAGGGGCTGTTAATGACGGTCCTACCTTACACTTCTAGTTGGCAGAAAGTGACCGAAAATGTTTAGAATATGCGTAAAGTTGTCCGCAAAATCCAAGTTTTTGCTCCCACCCACCACGGCCCACCCTGAGAGGTGGGGGGGTTATGCATGCCCAACCTCCCGCTCCACCCTGTCAAAACCCTCTGGAGCAACGAACGCTCTCCGGTGAATTTTGGTTTCTCGCCCAGTCTCCACCCACCTCACCCGACCTGACCATAGCCCTTCGAAACCCCACTTCATCCAGATCATCCAACCCACCCCATTTCAGTTTCTCACCCCACACCGCACATGATGAGGGATTCGTATATCCCTCGACCCTGTTTGGTGCTGGTGACTCTCTCTCCCTCTAGGTGCAAGGTTACACGTAAATTGCTGCGTTCATCCTGGACAAACATACATACATACATACATACATACATACATACATACATACATACATACATACATACATACATACATACATACATACATACATACATACATACATACATACATACTCACACGCATACACATCTACACACCTCCATGCATATTATTTTTTAGACAGAGCTTATAATTATATTAATAATGAAATCATGGCATCAATGAAAATCTACTACTATGATGTGGCTGTATTTTTTTCATTTTCAGATGAACAGCATCTGATTCGTCGACATGATTATCTCGTACATTCCGTAAATGCTTCTGTTAAAACACGATTGTTTCGTCCGTAGGTGTCCGATGCCATTTTCACTGTCCTCCTCATCCAGTGTTGTCTGTCCATTGCGACATGACTCATCTCTTGAAGTTGTAGTCCACTCAATCCAATAGTAATTATCGTCTAACCATTCCCGATGAGGTCGTCCTTTTTTATTTGATCCATTAATGTCTTGATTTTCCTGTCGTCTTTCATCCCGCATATACATGACCAAACAATCCCTTCATCCTTTGGATTACATGCTGCATCAGGTTCTCTTTTGGATGTATGCGTCTATATAGTCCCGTGTTACTTTAAGATTTATGTGGTAATGGAAATCTCGAACTTCCTGTTGGGAAACTGTTACTTTCGGATTATTTAGCCGTGTAACAATTTTATTCTTAATAGTGCTGTTATAAAAGTATAAAAGGTGTCCAAAAATATTTTGCATAATCAAACATATTGCGACATCTAGGCTATAATAATTGCACGCCTTGAGATTTTGAATATAATGATGACAGCTTTGAAGAGAGAGCGAGAGCTTATAACTGGAGATTATAAAAGATTATTAGCGCCACTCTGCTCGTATACGTCTCATCTTACATGCGGGATGTCTTACACTTTGTATACAGTGTGTGTGCGTTGGTTAGGCGGTGCATTGAAAGACTAGTTCCATAGTATCTTCGAGAACTCTGCTGTTCAACCTTGGGTGTTCAGCGTCGATCCACGCTTCGATCGGCAAACCAAGCTGGGCTTCTTAGCGGACTCCTGTCCAACAGCGTTGTTCATTCTCTGTCGTTCGTCCTACAACCTGGAATGGTCTTCCTGTTTCACTGCGCATAGTTCCCATGGGTCACTCCACTCTGTTCCTTAAAAACCTCAAAACTGTCTTAATTAGCCGTGGTTGGGCGGGCAGCGCTTCTCAGTATATCCTACCTTGAAGAGGCGTCATATAAAAATCACGAAATGAATAATTAATAATAGACCTTATGACTGTTGTTGTGAATACGTTAATTCATCGGAACAATTTTTTTTATACAAAACACACGCTGTTTGTATATTGCAATTTGAGATGTAAGCAATGGATACAAACGAAAAAGTGTCGTGAATAAATATTTGCATTTGTGATGATCGACACAATCTAAATCTTGAGCAAATGACATACATGTAGAAGAATTATATGATGATTATTGTTTCACAATCTACGATCCATATGTGCGGGTAGGACCATAGGCGTACGGGAGATTTCAACAGTGGGGGGGGGGGGGGGGGCAAAGATTCAACTTCTGCCCGAAAAAAAACCATCCGCGGGGAAAAAAATTTTGGTCGTTCGGGTTTGCGTTTGCCCGAAAAACGACACTTGCCCGAAAAAGTTGATGACCTTTTTTTTTTTTAGTCATCGGCCAAAATTTTCGGGAAAATCATACCATTTCATCCTCCAAAAAAGGTGATGACCTTTTTTTTAGTCATTTGCGTTTTTTTAATTCGGTTTTTGCCCAAAAAAAACACCAAACTTGCCTGAATTTGGGGGGGGGGGGCAATTGCCCCCTCTGTACCTCCGCCTCGTACGCCTATGGGTAGGACCATAGAGAGCACGCAGGGCCATCTTATCCAGCAGGCACAGTAGGCCCTGTGCCTAGGGCCTACGAACTTTTTTAGGGGCCTACGAAATCCTGAGAAAAAATATTAAAATATAAATGCAGTGATTGGTCAATGACCGGAAAAAACAAACAGAAAACGAAAACTTGCCAACTTTTTTCAAGGCTAGAGTTAGCCAATGAAACAGTAACATTAGCTAAGCTATATTATGTTAACTTTGCGGCTCTTTGCATTCGCGAAATCGCTTATAACGTCTTCAAATGTCATTTCTCGCATTAAGTCTTTTTAAATTGAAAGTAATGCAAGGGAGGATAATCGTGACTGTCCCATCGTTGACCGAAGGTAATTTTTGATAATTTCAGTTTCGAAAAAGAACGTTCACCTTCACAACTTGTTCCAAAGATAGAAAGATAAATTCGAAAAGCAATATTGACATTAATTTGGAAAACTAGAGACCAGTTTGTCAGCCATTTGTGAACTAATCGATTCAGCTACAGATTTACTATCTGCAACAATTATTCGAGAAAACAAAAGAAATTCGTCAATAAATGCATCTTCTAGATCACATTAATGCTTTTGCTCTAATCACTATTTCTTCAGTTGATCAGTATATTGAGATTCAAAATCAAAACCGAAATACGTTCACAAAACATGGCTTAGCATAATTTTAAGAAATAATGTAAATGTGTTGCAATTTGAATTAATACAGAGTTGAGTTGGATAGGCCCTAGGGGCCTACGAATAGATCACTATGCAAAAGTGCCTATGGCCTACGATGACCACAAGACGGCCCTGAGAGCACGATCTTATACGGCAGAAGAAGAAAAACATAATTTCCGCGTATGCTATAGGCCTATACTGAAAAATTTCGCGGCATACTGAAGCGAAGAGACCGCAATAACTTTGTGAACAACTGAACCATGATTTTAACTAGTAGGCTAGCCCATGTTGTTAAGAATCATGTCATCACTCATCAAATTATCAGTGCTACATACTTACAGTAACATCTCCTCTTCTTTGTGTGGGGCGCGGTGGTGTAGTGGTGGCGTCGCTGCCTTGGAGCCGGAAGGTTCGAGGTTCGAATCCACCTCGCCACGTATAAGGACCTTGGGCAAGTCCTTCACTGAGTCACTCACAATTGCTCAGCGCTTCGGTGTGAAACTCCGATGCAGTGTCCGCACATACAAACAAAACAAAACAAAAAGTTATCATCAATAATTTATCGAATTAACGATCAAAATAACCGTTATAATACATTCTATTGCCGACTTCAACGGTCTTTGATACTGTAAAATATCGCTAGACTTCGGAAATTCAGACCCTATGAAAACCTCGAAAAAAATAATAGGCTTATTTATAATATTATACAAGAACTTTTTTCTTAAATCGCTATCTCGGTAAAATGTGTCCATCTAATCATAATGTTAGGGATCGTCATGTTGGCGTGTGCCTGGCAGCAATCGAGATGTCGCTAAAAAGATGCACATCGTAAAACACCTTGAAAACGTGCTTTAGTGGTACTATAATCATATTTACTTCAGTCACGAGACACTAATTATAGCCAGCAAGTTCATGTCGTAGCATTGTGAATTACATGTATGTGTCCCATTATAGATAAGCAATAATGTTTTATGTAAGTGCACTTGTCATAGCGCTCCTTCAAGCTCACTACTCACTGTACTCAGAGGTGCTCCCAACTACAGCGTGAACACTGCATCGGAGTTTCGTGCCGAAACGCTTACAATTGCGAGTGAAGGACTTGCCCAAGGTACCTACGCGGTGACTTGAGGTGGATTCAAATCTGCAACCCTCCTGCTGCAAGGGAATGAACACATCCACTACACCACCGCATCCCTCTATATATATACATTAATTATTTAATTAATTTGAAATTACTTGAAATCATTGCTTTATGTTATTTATTTGGTACCGGTATTTTGTTTCAAAGTTCATTGATGCATTTTATTTAAGCAGACCGCTATTTTAGTCAGTCTAAACTCTAAACTGTCGTCGTTTAATTAAACCATCGCAAGTCATCGACGCATGTCAATATACGACTATGGTTAGAGTAGTCAATGGTTTGAACCGTTTCCTTTGTTGACGTCAACAGATCGGTTTCCAAGTATGGATAAGATTTATCAGTCATGTACTCCGCAGAAAATCATAGAACAATCACCGATTATAATGCTCAGTTTTCTTTAATAGCATGCAGTAGTCCAATGCATATTATGTAGTTGAAGCGCTAATTTCAAAACAGTCATTGATTCAATACAGACGTACCTTTATAGGTTCAGTGTAGACGCGCAGTGCATGTTGAAGATACATGTATACAGGGTGCGGCCAAAATAATACCCCATTACGAAAAACGCGATTTCTCAACCGCCGAATATTTTGTTCTAAAACTTCGCCAGTCTATTTGACACAATATTTATCTACAACTTGGCTAATTCTAATGAAATTCGAATCATGAACACCAAAATGGTTCAACCCTGAAGTGAAACAATACAATTTTCGTTTCGACAGACATTTAGTGACAGCAATAAGTAACAAAGTAACGGCGCAAACAGAAATGTAACAAAGTTCAAGGTTACTTATTGTTCTTGACAAGATTAGGCCACACTGTTACGTTTTGTGCAATGAATGTTCGAAGTGAACACTGTTTTCTTTTACTCAAGCTTGCAGACGTTTTCGAAAGCCCAGAACAGTCTTCTGAATGGTTTCAAGTGACAAAAGTCATTCCAGATGATTTGCCGCGTATTTTTCAGTTCAGAAATGTTCTTTGACTTTGTGGTAAGTTTGTTGTAAGTCTCAAGCATTGCACCCCAGACAGCATAGTCGAGTGGGTTCATATATGGGGAATTTGGCGGCCACGAATCCGTGTCGATGAAGTCAAGACAGTAGCTTGTTAACCAATCTTGGGCCAGCTTGGCGCCGTGAGCGGGCGCTCCATCTTGCTGAAAAAGGAACTGATTTCCCAAGACAATGTGACAATCATCGACAAGCTTAGGCAAAAGATTCTCCACGTATCAGGCTACTTAGCATTGACTCTGGCCTTCTCGTCAATGAATTGTAAGCGTTCTTTACCCTCATAGCTGACACATGCAGAAACCATGATGTGGGGAGAGAACTTGGCTCTCTCGACCAACAGACGCTTGGATGGATATAGGCTTTTTTCTTCTACGCACAGACACGGTTGTTTTGATTATTAATTGGTGGATTGATGTAAAAGATCTTTTCATCGGTGAAGAACACGATCCGCAAAGCGGAAATGACATAATTATGGCACACCACAGGCTATTTTATGTAAAAAATATGATTTCTTATTTCGTGAATGCCTTGTACAGTTGAAAAAATGCAGTTCTTTCTTCTGCCTGATGTCATGATCACAAAAAAAAGAAACTGGCATAAAATTTTCAGAGAATGTGTAAAAATATGTTACGAATAAGAATGAAAATATTTGTAAGAAAATATTCAGCGGTTTTTGAGAAATCGCAATTTTCGTAATAGGGTATTTTTTGGCCGCACCCTATACAGTATACACATAGTTCACGTGTAACATAGGCGCACATTAAATTTTAAAAAGTATTGTACACTTGCAGGCCTGGTACGTACGCACATTAATTTTTGGAGGATCAATGTAAGCGTATTATAATATTATAGGCCTTCAATGCCCTTCATTAATTTTGATCAGCGTAGACGTAAGCTTACATTTTCATGTTTGAAAAATATTGCGGAATGTTAAGTTAAAAATTGTGAAGGACGACAAATTAATATCGTGTCAGTAGAAAACGTTTTGAAGGTGTTCAAAAGCGCTGCCCTCATCGTTGCCGCCATGGTCGTAAACGCTATCTTATTATGACAATCCACTTGGAAGAACGATTTTCATGTTTAAAATTTAAGAATTTGTTGCTGGTAACAAATTAATATTGTGTCCGTAGAAAGCGTTTTGAAGGTGTTCACGATTTTTAATTTAACTTAGCTTACATGTAAAAGAGACAAACACAATGATCATCCAGCTTCGTATAATAGTAGACCAACATAAGCTTGTTCAAATTAGAGTGATAATGAACATATTTAAGTTCGAAGTGTTCAAAGTATTTTGTTGTCTTCATAACAGGTTCACGGTAGACCGAGGTTACAGCGTCAATGAATCATGGATATATTTTCCATGCAAGAAAACAGATTTGATCGTAACGTTTTAAATGAGTTAAGATTGGATACACGGTAATAATTATAATTATCAGATTCAATTGGATTAGATTAGATTTGTCTCCAGTTGACCTGCAGACAGAGTAATGTCGGGTATTCAATGAAAAGTGACTCAATGCTTAGACGATGCTGCGTGACCAATGACCATCCTACGAGCATCTAAACTCCCGGGACGGGCATTCCAATCTCTGAAAATGACTATTCACCTCGCATCAAGAGTGTCACCACGAGAATCCTCTCGTACATTTCTGTCCCCACCGTCTGTCGAATAAAATCCAGTTCGACATGAAATACCGGCCTGTCAGTGTCTTTTAGAGCAAGATGTCAACGTATCGCAACGTGGAAGACACGAGAATGCATTAGCTTTTATTTTGGGCGATCTCCCTCTCCCCCCCCCCCCCCCCCACCCCCGCAATGTGAAAAATGTGTCATCTCTAGGGAAACTCAAAAACCGACTTTCTAATTACGCTATGACTGCGATGACTTTTATGAGAAAAATGTAATAATCATTGTCAAGAAATTGTTTCTGTGGCCATGTTGCAATAAGCTTTCGTTAGGCTATGGATCCATCCCAGTTGATAGACTATAGATGCGATGGCTGTTGACACAACCGTTCTTTACCCATAACTGGATAAATTCCCATAACTGGATAAATTGTTGTGTTTTTATATAATAATTTGTAGCATTACTTGAAACCCCACTTCTATAATACTCGTGAGCAACAGAGCTAAGGGGACAGTCCACTCTGTACCTTAAGAACCTCAACATTCTTTTCGGCCATTGCATGACGCTAAACGCGTTGATATATCAGAGCCCTGCTTAGACACCGTTAAAATAAATATGAGATTTTTTATTTATCGCTGCACATTTATATTACTTCAGATTCAACCAAAGTGCTACATTGTAATAATTATTCGAGCACATCTAATGCAAGCACTGCGTCTACAAGCTGGCGCTAAAAACATTCGGATACAGCGGTGCATTTTAAATTTTCTCCTTTTTGTATTTAAACATTTTTTTATAAAGCGCCTCTAGTAGGGTGAACCGTTCAGAGGCGCTCCCAGTGTGCAAGGCCCGCGAGAAGAAACAGGTTTTGAGAAGAGACAAAGCAGAGGAGATACTACCAGAAAGAAGTGTAGAGCGAACAAAAGGAGAAAGGGCATTCTTTGTTTCACTCCTTGGTCTCTAATTATCGCTAAGAATTAATTGACTTTGGATACATTAAAACTGTTGTCTAAAATGGTTGCAATTAAATCACTGATTGAGCATTGATCGAACCAATCCGATTACGACAGTCCAGAGAATCAAGTGTGCAATGTGCATGTAGAGCAGTGATTCCCAACCTTTTTTGCCTTGCGGCACACTAAGAAGGAATAAAAAATTTCGCGGCACACTTAATCATAATTATCAATTTTTTAACTCTATTTGTCACTATTATCTATTTGTCACTATTATCACCGTATACATGTATACGGTGATCAATAAAGGATTGATTGATTGATTGATTATTTAATAATATTCTAATTTTAATTTAATTTTTATCTAAATAATAGACTACTCAGCAGATCAAATTGAAATGAGGCTCTAGAGACGACAATCATACTTGCCAAAAACATCAACTTTTTGGGGTAGAGGAAAAAATTTGAGTCTTCGCTTCAAATATAGCCCAAGTTTTTAGCCCCCCCCCCCCAAAGGAAACCAAACTCCGCCCATGTTACCCAGTCAAAATTGTCGATTGCAAGCGAAGGGAGTTAGGTCTAATGCTGTAGTGCTGGTCTATGAATGTGTTTAGTATTTTAGGTGCAACTTTCTTTTAAAACTGAGATTCAATGACTGTGGGAAAACAATCAAGATTTCTGTTGGGGATCTTAACCTGCTACAGTGTGAGAGCTTAAGACCAACTGACTTAAGTTTTGATGTTGCAGTAATGATGTTTCCGGATGTCTTGCTTTGAATCATTATTAATTACACATTTTAGAATTTTCCCGCGGCACACCTGAAAAGTTCTCGCGGCACACTAGTGTGCCGCGGCACACAGGTTGGGAATCACTGATGTAGAGCTATGTATCTTCGTTTAATTAAAAAAACAGGCAAAGAGCTGTAGTTATACAGAAGCATAATTCACAGTCCTGTGGCTACTACGTCACGAATCGACTCTGCTGTGACACAGAGTCGCAATTGTGCAGCATTGTATTGCGTTGTATTCAAACATTTATTTGTGATTCTTATAATTGTGCTGGTTGCAACCAGGTGTGTTTCAACGACCCTGGCGGCCACAAGATGATACACTAGAACTTGTAATGCTCTCCCCAGAGACTTAGACACCTCTAAAACGACACATTGCATAATGATATATTTTAATTTTTAATTAATTCTTGGGTAACTGACACCATTCCATAATGTCAACATCGACTACCTATCGTTGAAACTAAAGGCGTCCGAATTCCGGTAATGCCAGTCCAAAGCTAGCCCATTGGAGGAGGGAAAGGCCAATCAGCAGCGTTATTACACACAGCGAATGCCTACTTTAATTTTTAACTAATTTAAAGTGGCGATACAGCAATCTAGATTCTTGAACACACCTCGTTGCATTCCATGCCGCAGTGTGAAATGTCCTATTTGAAAACATTTTGACATTGATTGGATATAGAAATTATGTACGTTTGTTTATTATAACATGTATGTACACCAAAATGCGGATAGCAATTGGTATAATTATTAAAGAATATTCTTATCTTATCTTGTCTTAGAAACAGTCTTCTTGTCTTTTATAATGTTCATTATTCCCAGCGAATAATAAATCTTCCGAAATTATGACCTTCAATTTCTACGAGTCGTAATTATCGAAAATGTTTCTCGTAAACACACACAGCCAACGACGTGTCCAAGATTTCTTTGACTTAGAGGAATTTGATGGATTAAGAGGTTTGGAAATGTTGAGATTGGAGAGTAACCTCAGAGGAATTTCAGGTATGTCGATCAAAAGCTATTAAATTTAATCAGTTTGAGTTAAAGAATAGATAATTTCTCAGAGGTAATATAATTTCAATCAGTCTTTTGAGTTAATATAATATCACTCAAAAGCGTTTTGAATGTGTCCAAAGAAACACTTCCATATTATTTCGCGAATCTCTTGACTGTCAAACTGATAGTTTTCACTCACTGGGTTGGACGACTTACAGGTTCAAATTAACCAGCCTTTACAGCAGATTATGCAGCTCCATATTATCTGATTTCAAAATATAGTTTCGAAATTTCTTTCGAGGACGTTGATAAAGGAAAACAACCCTTGAGGAATTTCAGTTCAAATCCTTCTTCATCTAGGTATCAAAACGATTGAAGGAGATGTGATAATTGTGAAGCGCGGTGCTGTATTGGTGCGTTCGGTGCCTTGTAGTCGGAGGGTTCCACGTTCCAATCCCCCTCCAGCTGCCGCGTATAGGGCCTCGAGCAAATCCTTCACTTGCAACGGGCTCAATGCATACGTTCAATTAATGGCTCAATGCATACGTTCAATTAATGGCTCAATGCAGACGTGTAATTATTACAGATTCAATGTAGAATTGAGTAAACCTACTGGTTATAATAATATGTAGACGCACATTTACAGGATCCTAACCCAAAGTGACAGCAATTGAAATGTGACTGGAAATTTAATATAGCACATTTTGATAGCGATTAAAAGGTGTCCAACAAACTTTACCTCACGCAATAACGTCATCTTGTGGCTGCCAAGGTCATTGACAATAAACCTCGCCATAATTATTCTCTCCTTATAAAAATTATTATAGAATGGATGGTTTAAAGTCACCAACTTTATAGCTTCAAAGTTGACCAACATTAACTGGTTGAAAGTAGACCTGTCGTTTCAAAGAAGATAAACAAATATTTGTAGGTTCGAAACAGACATAAATTATTTTTATTGTTCAAAGCAGGTCTTCTTTAATATAGGTGGACCAACGACGCAGCAATGAAACTTGACTCTACTTGAGATCCTATGATGATGGAGCTATGCAAGTCATGAGATAAGAGAATGTTTGGATCAGATTTTTAGATTAGATTATAATTATTAGATTTGATTAAAAAAAGAATATAAATAAGGTACATTATATTGGATGAGATTAATTGAGAGTACATTGAAATGAATTAGATTCGATTGATTAGATTTGACTAGGCCTAGATTAGAAAATAACAGAATGTTATAGATCAGATTACACTAGGCTCAAATGGACTGGACTACAGAACACAGAAGACTTGATCACATCAGATTATATAAGATTAGATTATGACAATATTGGCATACATGTATCTTCAAAAAGACTTGATCTCAAGTTAAAATGGAGACAATTTTGTGGAGCGATAATCAGCAGGGGCAACTGACTTAGCGTTGCAGAAGCAATCAGATGCAGTTATAAACTACTCGGAATTTCAGCAAAGTAATATTTTCATAGATTCGATGTTGGTTTACGTTTTCGCCATCCGCGGTTGGTTATTCAAATGAAAATTGCGTCTGAATAATTAATATAGCATTTTTGAAAATCTTTTTCATGGTGTTTAAGCAGCCGCCGTTTGCTCCATTCTTGTCGACATTTTGTTGACAAGGACGAACGTTTAGAATGCCATGTTGAATAAAAACGCTCATTTACAAATGTAATGCATACAATGTCATGTACATGCACTCACCTAAAAAATGTAGAAGTGCAATTATAAAGGTTCAATATGGAGTTATGGACGTATATTTGCTGGTCCAGTGTATTTCTGTTGGGCGTGGTAGAGGTATGTTCGGAGCCTTGGAGCCGGAAGGATGAGGGTTCGTATCCGCCTCAAGCTACCACAAAGGGACCTTCAGAGTCCTTAACTCGCAATTGCTCATGCGGCGTGAAACTTGCATTAAGTGTCCGTGCTGTAGTCAGGAGCGTCTATGTCTTAAAATATTGAACGGACGCTATGAGCAAGTACTCATAAGTAGGCCTACATACAGAATAAATATACTAAGCATAGATTTGCAAATTCAATGTAGATAAACATATACATGTATTACTCAATATACATGTATGTATACACTTAGAGGTTTAGCATTGGCATACATTTGCAATTTCAATGTAGACGCACATTAATATTTTACCAGTTCAATGACATCGTCCATTTTACCAGGAATCAATGTTTAGATCTTCGGTGTGAAAAAAAAATTAAGATCGTATCAGTGGAAAGCATTTTGACGGTGTCAAAAGAAGCTTCGTGTTCTAGATTATTTGATGACACCTAGTAGCAACCAAGGATGTTGACGCCAACCCAACATTGCCTTATGTCTGTCTGTCTGCCTGTCTCTATGTATGTCTGTCTGTCTGTCTGTCTGTATGTATGTCTGTCTCTGTCTGTCTCTGTCTGTCTGTCTGTGTGTCTGTCTGTCTGTCTGTCTGTCCGTCTGTCTGTATGTCCGTCTGTCTGCCTGTCTCTACATGTATATATGTCTGACTCGGTCTCTCTGTCCGTCTGTCTCTATGTATGTCTGATTCTGTCTGAAGACATGCCCAAGTGCGTGCAAACTCAATGGTGGACAATTGTGTTTAGCGATGTCTGCTTAGCAATCACAATTGGCAATAGCATGACGAATTTCAATAGGGTACTTGTTTTAAAAAGACTTTATAATGGCAATGTTCATAAGCTAAAGATAATTAGGCTACTTTTATTATTCAACAGTTTAACGACATCTTATAGCTACAAAGGCTGTTGACGTCTTTAAAGTTACGGTATCAATATATTTCAGTTCACTGTTGTTTAAATGTTCCGCAGTTTCTGTCTTTATTGTCTATCTGTTTTCTTTTCATTGTTCTTTTCTGGAATTTGTATGATGATCTATGTCCATGGCGACAGTGTTCATAAGGTGGTTGCTGTAGATCCTCTTTGATGCATTGGTCATTATTTAGTGTCACTATTTAACATGCATGCATATATTTAACTATACATTCATTTCCTGATTTTTATTTTATTTATTTTTAATTAATACATATATAAGCAAATAGATTAGATATTAAACATTTATATGAAAATCAAATCATTCAGCCATCATCTATAAGCTTAACAATAATAGCAAAAATCATTTTATTCAATGCCTATTTAATCTATTACAGAATTAGTTAACACAGACACATACACACAAACACATACACACACACAAACACACAACAAATACAACTAAAATTATAATTCATATGCAATACTTCTTACATAATTTTTCCATTAGTTATGGTCATAAGTATATTATAAGCTTCAAGATAAATATCTTGATTAGAGAATATATTTTTAACAGTACATTCCACTTTTTTCTCTACACATTTTTTAAGCAGTAGGATTGAAATGTCATTCTTTTTACAAGCAAACAGCACATGTTCGATTGTTTCAGGCACTTGGCATTTAGAACAAAGGTCTGTTTGGCTTTTACCTATCACTTTCAACCAGGAGTTAGTAAGGACATGCCCCATTCTAAGTCTGGTAATTTGAACTTCTCTTTTTCTTATGGAGTCCATAAATTTTATATCAGTTGATACCAAAGGTTGGATCGATTTATAAAAACGCCCTTTTCGTTCATTGTCGTATTCAATTTGCCATAAATTAATAACATATTTTTTAATTAACGAATAGATTTCCTTTAATTCCAAATAATTTGTTGAATTGACCTCCTCTAATTCTTGCCCTTTCTTTGCTAGGGTGTCTGCCATTTCATTTCCAGATAATCCAATATGACTAGGGATCCATGCTATGATTATACTGCTGCTTTTAAGTTTTTTAACATTATCTATAAATTCCAGAAATAAATTAGGCCGTGAACAAGACTTGTTTTCTTTTATAGATGTGGCCACACTTAATGAATCAGTATATATAATATACTTATTTGCATTTGCAGTTTCATTCACATTTTCATTTTGGATAATCCATTTTGTCGCTTCAATAATGGCCGTTAATTCAGCAGAATAAATTGAGGAGTTATCTGCTATCCTATAAACGTTGTGAGAATTCATGGAGGGTATATAGAAAGCTGCAGAAACGATATTTTCAATTTTAGAGCCATCTGTATAGATTGATGTGCGATCAACATATTTATCAATTAATCTTAATGATAGTGATGACATAATGTTAGGAGAGTCCTTCTTTTTGTTTATATGTTTTTTCAAGGACAGATCGACTTTAGTGGTTCTGTTAAACCATGGAGCGGTTGACTGAAAAGTTGGAGATTTAAATGATTCGGATATAATTGAAAAGAAATGTTCAGTTCTTTTAAAAATAGAATTTTGTTTCACAGAAGATGCACAATAGTAATTTGACCAGTGATCTCGCATAGTTTCTGCTGCTGGATGATCATTTGAACCTAATATTTTTGATCCAAACTTGATTGAGTTACTCAATCGACGTAGGTGGAGGGGCACCTCTCCACA
>OX243815.1:46393903-46417875 GCA_945859605.1 Lumbricus rubellus | reverse complement strand
CTCAGATTGTACATTTTGCAGCCTTTTCAATTGTGTAGCCTTTAGCTGTTCCACAAGCCAACCGCAAAGCCTCAGATTGTACATTTTGCAGCCTTTTCAATTGTGTAGCCTTTAGCTGTTCCACAAGCCAACCGCAAAGCCTCAGATTGTACATTTTGCAGCCTTTTCAATTGTGTAGCACTAGCTGTAGCATATGCCACGTCTCCATAGTCAAGGACTGACCTCACAAGTGCTCTATAGATGGAGAGTAGTGCCCGCTTTGAGGCTCCCCATTTATACCCTGACACAGCCCTCATTACATTTATTCTCTTTTTACATTTGATTACAATGTAATCAATATGGGGCTTCCAGTTCAATTTAGAATCAAAAATGACTCCCAAGAAATTGGCAGTATTTTCAATTTTTATATCCTTATTATTAAGGGCAATGTGCAGCTTTTGTAATGTTTTCTTTTGGTAAATAGTACACCCGTGGTTTTATTTACAGATATTTTGAAACCATTTTCATTGCACCAATCATCTATTTTAATTATGGCATTTTGGATTTTATTTTGAAGCAATTTCAAATCTCGATTTGCATAAAAAATAGCACTATCATCTGCAAATAAAGACAGTCCTACATTTTCCAATCCAGGATCCAGATCATTGATCATTATTAAAAACAATAATGGTGAGATGACGGAACCCTGCGGCGTTCCATTTTCTTGTGAGAATATATCAGATAATTCTATTCCAACTTTGACTTGAAAAGTTCTGTTGGTTAAGAATTTAGAAATCCAATCAAAAGTATTTCCTGTTATTCCAATTTTTCGTAATTTTTCTAACAAAGTTGGAACGTGCAGCATATCATATGCTTTTTCAAAATCTATAAACACAGCCAAAACATTTTGTTTATTTTTAAGTTTTTTATGGATATAATCTTGAAGCCTTAGAACTTGATCTATTGTGCTTTTATGCTTTCTAAAACCAGTTTGATACGGAGTGAGAAGTTTATTTGCTTCCAAAAACCACTGTAACCGATTTGTTATCATTTTTTCCATTATTTTGCACAGAGTTGGTGTAAGTGAGATAGGTCTATAAGATTCAGGAGCTGTAGTATCTTTATTAGGTTTAAGAATAGGTAAAATTATTGCATGATTCCATTCCCTCGGGAGTATGCCTGTTGTCCAAACTTTATTGTAAAAGGTTACCAACACTTTTAGAACATTTTTATGGAGGTGCTTAATAAGATCGTAAGGGATACGATCCTCCCCTGGAGATTTGTTATTTTTTGATGAGTCTATGGCATCTTGAAGTTCTCGAATAGTGAAGGCCATATTTAAATCCAATGCGCCATTACTACAATAATTTGGGAGAATTTCATTTTCATCGTTTTTGTTTCGTAAATAATATAAGAATTTGTCCGTATAATTAGAGCTACTACTGGCACAGGAGTAATTTTTTCCTAAAACATTAGCTTTCTGCAAGTTTGATTCAGCTTTGGTGCCTTGATATTGTAGGGTAGGAATGGATATTGCAGATGTCACGCCTTCCATTCTCCTTGCCATATTCCATATAGATGATAATTTTGATTGGTAATTTAATTCACCACAATAGGTTTCCCAGCTAACTCTTGCTTCATCTGCAATCACTCTTTTTGATACTGCATTTTGTCTTTTAAATTCTACATAATCATCTAAATTTCGTGAATTATTCATCTTATTACGAATTCTATTTCTCTCATATATTGCTTTATCACACTTCTCATTCCAAAATGGCAATGGTTTATGTCTTTTATTTTTATTTTTCACATACCTTTTCACTGGAATTACATTATTAGCTAATGCGGAAAGAGCTGCTGTTAAATTTAAGAAGCATTTATTTGAATCATCATCCAACAGATTGTCTGTAATATAAGATTTACTTTCACTTTTAAATTTTTTCCAATCTGCTTTTTTAAAATTCCAGGCATGCATTCCCATATTATCTTCAAGAGTTATAATTTCATTGACTTTTGTAATTCCAAGAAGGTGATCTGATCCTAGCGATGTGTTTTCAACAAAATGGGAACAATTTAAAGCCAGATCTGGTGATGTGATCGCTAAATCAATAACAGAATTAATATCTGATTGATTGGAGGTTATATGGGTAGCTTTTCCAGTGTTTAATATCGTTAGATTTTTATCTGTTATAACAGTTTCTAAAATTCTACCATTTGTATTGTTTTTACTGCTTCCCCAACTTTCATTATGACAATTAAGATCTCCAACTACAATTGTTCTTTTATTCTCGAAGATTTTGCTCAGAGTTTCATATTTTATCTTAGCCGGAGGAGGTATATATATGTTAACAATCTGAATGGGACCCATATTAGTATTAATTTCCAAACATTGATTTTCAATATTAGGAATGTCTTTACTTTCAATAATTGTGAAATTAAGCCTATCCTTAATTAGGCTACATGCAATAAATTTAATATATGGCGTCTGTGATAAGCGTTTTGAAGGTGTCCAAAACGTTGATTTCTTTCAGTATCTGTATAATGCTGGTACACAATAATAAGTGCACAACTCTAATAATTATCAACAGCAAGACAAACGCGATCCTGGTAGACAGATATCGAAGCGGATCATCTTAATATTTAGCCTACCGTTTTAACTTAATAAATAATCACAAATCAGATAACGTCAGTTAATGTATGTGAGAGTCAATGTATGTGTGCGTGCGTGCGTGCGTGCGTGTGTGTGTATTATGCCTGTTGAATGCCTATCAAAGGTGTTTGAAGACCTCTACTTTTGATCGGAGTTTATGGCAGTTTCCAGCGCTGCATTAAAACTAATATTTTACGGATAATGGGATGGGAACTTATCAACTTTCTTATGAATCATTAGGATGCTATTTAAACACCTTTAAAACGCTTTAACTAAATTTATTTATACGTCAGCTTTGTACAATCGCAGATGTCAGCCTCGTCGATAAATAAAGCCCATGAACTGCAAGAAGCTGTGAAATTAACAAAAACATTGTAAAACATTTTTAGTGGAGATCCAATGGCAATAATGTTCCAGCAAGTTTCAGGCGCGGGTACAGAAGGCGCCTCAGCAAAATGTTGAACGATGCGATGATAGGAATATAAAAGATTATTAGCTCTACCTTGCGTACATGTTCCAATAATAGAATACAATAGGTCGATGAACGGGGTGGGGACATAAGTGAGAGGTGCACTGTTGGCCGCCTGCAAAACAGAAAACTCCATCCGTGTGACTTTGGGGGTGATTTCAGCTCAGAGGTGTCGGGAATTCGAACCACTGTCCCAGTTACGTCATCATTTAAATTGTAAAATGTTAATGATTAGTGTCCACAATTTCGCACGAAAAAGTTGCATTTCAACCAATGTCAGTGAAGGTTTTTGGATTCGAAATGTCATCGAACTATTGGATTTATCGTTCTTATCACTTTATAAAGAAATCGTCAAGTTATGACCTAGGCAGTACAACATCTTTAGTATCTGAGTAATTATACAAAAATGTGGATTTACTAATCGAAAAATGCGCACGACGTAAATATAAGCTTTTTTATAAACGTTTTGAAGGTGTCCACAGAGATGTTGTGCATATCGTAATCATTTAGCGACATCTTCCATAATCAGAGACCGTGTGTCATATCAAGGATGGTTATCGTCGCCCCTCCTCCATCTTTAGATTTGTCTAGGCTTAGGACTGGGGCATTGTCAATGTACGTGAGCTGGGATGGACTTACGATTTTAGGGTCGACATGATGATGGCTTTTTCATGACTAAATTGGGATCATTCGAAAAGAGTACAGTGAGCCACAAATCCATAACATTCGTTGTCAATATCGTCGTTTTCATCGTCGACGTCATTCGTCTTCATCATCATTGTCATCATCATCATCATCATCATCATCATCATCATCATCATCATCATCATCATCATCATCATCATCATCGTCGTCGTCGTCGTCGTCGTCGTTGTCATCATCATTATCATCGTCGTCGTCGTCATCATCATCATCGTCGTCGTCGTCATCATCATCATCATCATCATCATCATCTTTCTCACCGTGAAGGATGATTTACAGGTTTTTTAACAGTGATCGAAACTTACGACGGATGATGCTGACTACCGGAGATGTTCTAGAATCAGTGAATTGGTGTCGAGTATGATGACAATGGAAAACGACAGCAGTGCGATTTCAGTTTCATTTCCCGCGAATAATCTAGTAGATGAATAAGAGATGAAGAGAGTTACAGTAACTGTAGACGTAACACTCAAGTCATCTAGACGTCCTAATGAATGACTTATTATTATTATTCCACAGTTTAACGTCATCCTATGGCAGCAAAGGCCGTTGACGACAATACAATATAAGTGTACAGAGCAGTAAACATAAACTTATGTAGCCTCCAAACGGAGCTGTACAATCTCAATTACATTCAATTTTTAGACAACATATAGTAGTTCATCGGACACTCTTTCATGTTTACACATTATGAGAAAAAAAAAACTTAAATCCAAACATTAGATATTAAAATTGTACATTGATTGTCTCATACAACTAATTACGTTAGTGACTCCAGTAAACAGTTCCTGTTACAAAAGTTCAATATGTAAGTGCATCAATAATAATAATAATAATAATAATAATAATAATGTAATGTTTCTTGTACAAAAGAAACCTGCACCATTAAATTTTAAAACATCAATCAAATATTTATAAATCTGACCAAGATACAAATGCCATCTATAACAAGGATGCAAACGATTTATTCACAAAATCCGACCTTTAGTTATAAGTTTAATCAACCGATACACTTGATTTTGATATAAATTGACAGTCAATAAAGTTTTAACAGAAATTTCATCTTTATATATTTGACATGTATTTCTTAATGAATTCGAAATATTTTCTTTTTTACACTCAATTAAAATGTGATGAATTGTCTCTTTGACATGACAAGCATCACACAAACCGCTGGAATGTCTTTTTATAATGAATAATCTTTGATTTGTGTTTGCCGTTCCTAGACGCAATCTAGAAATCTGGACTTCCTTATGCCTATAAGGTTCGAAATATTTTATATCAGTACTAACAGTTGGACAGATAGATTTATAAAAATGACCTTTTTTATCACTATCATATTCTGACTGCCATCTGTCTAATATGTATCGTTTAATTAAACTAAAAACTTCTTCAAATTCAAGAACATTAGTAGAATTAATGTAGTCAATACTTAGGGCTTCTTTAGCCAATAAATCTGCTCTGTCATTACCGCTCAAGTCAACGTGACTTGGTATCCAAATAAATCTTATTTTATCAGAATTTAGTTTGTTAGTGTGATATAGTAATTCATTTAACAAAGTTGGTCTAGATTCACTATAACACTTCTTGATTGATGTAAGAACACTCAATGAATCAGAAAATATTGCAAACTTGGAATTAGAAAAACATTCACTATTCGACATCCATTCAATAGCCTCGATAATGGCCGTCAACTCGGCTGCATATACACTTGAATCATTACACAATCTAAATTTCTTATCCACATTTAAACTTGGCACTGTGAATGCAGCAGCAACTATGTCATCAGCTTTAGACCCATCAGTAAAAACATGTACACAATCATCATATATAGAGATTAACTTAAGAGCAGCCTGCCTTAAAAATTCCGGGTGATCGGTTCTCTTATTAACCAATTTTTTCAAAGATAAGTCAACTTCTAGTTGCCTATTGCACCATGGAGGGGCATAAGGGAATGAAGGACCAATAAATGATGCATGAATTAAACTAAAGAATTCAGAGGTGCGAGTATAGATAGAATGTTCTTTAGTATCGGATGTTCTATAAACATTTGTCCAGTGATTTTCCATGATCGTTTTAGTAGGGTGACATTTATTTCCCAAAATCTTAGTCCCAAATTTCAATGAATTTTGTAGTCTTCTTAAATGAAGAGGCAATTCTCCACATTCATTCTGGAGTGCTGATGCGGCAGTTCCTTTTGGAACAATGAATGACAATGCTTCAGAATACTTAATATAGCTCTTTTAATAAGCGATATCGTGGTGTCCAAGGAGACGTTGTCTTCATTATAATAAATATGGCAACATCCCGCGGAAGTGTAGGCTATTATTTACGTTTACAGGCTCAATGTAAACGTGCATTTTCAGTTTCATTGTAGACGCACAGACACAGGCCCAATGTATACGTACATGTACAATCACTGAGTCAATGTGAGAGTGCAACTACAGATTCATTGAAATCTCTATTATTTATTTATTGCCAAAGAAACAAAATGAAACAAAATGAACATCAGTGAATACAGAAGGTCTCTAGGCAACAGGAAGCCCGGAAAAAGCCAAGGGCTTATATCAATCTGGCCCATAAAGTAAGCTTACAGTTGCATTTCAGTCAACGATCAATGTCACACAATTGTAAACAACAATGTTCTATTGATACCATTACTGTAAATTTCTCATATTCAGTTTGTGTATAATTTTTATGAGAACAGTTTACTCAGTACGATGCAATAATAAAAATCCAAAAGGGTTAAAAGTAGTTTCTTGAAGGTACGCTAAACATGAGTCGATTTAGCGAATGAATAAATGCAGAAATAGATGTTACTTTTCAAGGGTCAATTGCTCCCTCTGGCTCTTATGTTCGACTTGTGCGTGTGACTTGACCTCCGTGGGTTCTGTACTGGCAGCAATCTCGACAAAAAGCAGCCTGGTTGTTCCGGACTTGATTTTATATATTACACCTATGAATAAGCAAATCTTCCTGACCTGATTAAAAAATGTACATCGGTAGTATTTGTTGATAATTGGTGCAATTGCATTACAGCGTGATTCAAATCAAGTAGGCCATAATCAATATTAATTAACTCTCGGGCTACCAGGGGGGGGTGGTATCCACCCCCTCCCTAAGTTTTTCCCAAATCAAACTTTTTTCGTTTGGAATAAAATTTTGACGTTTTAACCCTCGGGCTACCAGAAGGGGGTGGTATCCACCCCCCCCCCTAGGTTTTTCCCAAATCAATTTTTTTTCGTTAGGAATAAAATTTTGACGTTTTAGGTAGCTGTAGAGGATTCATTTGCACACATTCTGAGCTAAAATGTGTGATGATATACCATACCATTCAAAAGTTATACCCGATATACCCGAGGCACCAGAGGGGTGGATACCCCCCCCCTTAGATTATCGGCTGTATCTTATCCGTCCTTTGACATGAAGAGACACCAATTACACCATTCTGTAGAGGGAATGTGGGGCTACATTTTGGTGGTCACGGAGTTGTCTTTTGACAACCGGAAGTGCTCAAAATAAATTACAATATAAATAAAGGTGTTTTTTTCATAAAATTTTCATGTTTTTCCTATTAAAAATTATTCATAATTTATTTTTTAAGAGAAATAAATTATGTCATTCTATAGAGTGCATTTAGGGCTATTTTTTTATACCAATTAATTTGACATTTGATGACCGGAAGTGCTCAAAATAAATTTAAATGTGTGAAAATGTTGGATTTTTTTTACAACGCAAACCGATAAGTCTGCGTAAACGTTTTTCAGCATGTTTTACATGTTTTTTCTCTTTTTATTGTAACTAAAACTAACTTATTGCTAGTTTTTAAAGTTGAATATTGGACTTTATTAAATGTAAACTATTTTTAATTAAATAAATTATGTTAAAACACACAGAATCTAATATTTTGCTTATGCGAAAGTATACATTTTGTGGAATCGACGGGTGCCTACGGTAAAAAATTCATAACTTCGGGGTGCTTTCATATATTTTAAACCTAAATATACCATTGTGTGCAGAAATGAATGCTGAATCCATAGGTGTATTACAAGTTATGATATCTCAAACCAAACCCAAAATCCAGAGGGGGGGTTGGTAACCACCCCCCCCCTTGGTAGTCAGTGTTACAAAAATAGCGTGGTAGCCTGAGGGTTAAGTAGCTGTAGAGGATTCATTTGCACACATTTTGAGCCAAAATGTGTGATGATATACCATACCATTCAAAAGTTATACCCGATATACCCGAGGCACCAGGGGGGGTGGATACCACCCCCCTTAGATTATCGGCTGTATCTTATTCGTCCTTTGACACGAAGAGACACAAATTACACCATTCTGTAGAGGGAATGTGGGGCTACATTTCCATGCTCAGTAAGTTGTCTATGGACAACCGGAAGTGCTCAAAATAAATTAAAACATAAATAAAGGTGTTTTATTCTCATAACATTTTCATGTTTTTCCTAATAAAAATTGTTCATAATTTATTTTTTAAGAGAAATAAATTATGTCATTCTTTAGAGGGCATTTAGGGCTATTTTGTGATACTACTTAATTTGACATTTGATGACCGGAAGTGCTCAAAAAAATTTAAATTTGTGAAAATGTTGGGATGTTTTTAACAACGCAAACCGATAAGTCTGCGTAAACGTTTTTCAGCAGCTAATACGTGCTTTTCTTGTTATTGTAATTAAAACTAACTTATTACTAGTTTTTATAGATGAATATTGGACTTTATTATATGTAAACTATTTTTAATTAAATAAATTATGTTAAAAACACACAGAATCTAATATTTTGCTTATGCGAAAGTATACATTTTGTGGAATCGACGGGTGCCTACGGTAAAAAATTCATAACTTCGGGGTGCTTTCATATATGTTAAACCTAAATATACCATTTTGTGCAGAAATGAATGCTGAATCCATTGGTGTATTACAAGTTATGATATCTCAAACCAAACCAAAAATCCAGGGGGGTGGTAACCACCCCCCCCCCCTTGGTAGTCAGTGTTACAAAAAAGCTTGGTAGCCTGAGGGTTAATTGCTTGGGCGTCTTCAAAAGGGTTAAAGCAATGGCCCACGAAAGCGTGTTTAGTATACACTATTTAACGACAACTCTGATGCTTTTTATGAAGCGTCAGACGCCAGTGAAAGTGAAGAAATGTAACTCGCAGATTTATTCATTTCTGTGGTGAAAGGTTGCTTGCAGTTTCTATTTACTATTAAAATATGTGAATGATTGTCACGAAATTAATTAATTGATTTGGTTGGTTTTTGACCTTATCTGCATCGAGGTCGTTTCAAAGCCTGTGCAATGCACAGTGTGCATTGCATGATATTGGCATTTTCTTGCTTTGCTCATTCGAATAATAGTTGGTTGGTTTTTCAATTTATTGTGAGGGCAAAGGAGTTGGCAAACATTTTACGACGAAAGACTTATATATAGTGTGTATAAATTATTTAAAAGGTGTCTAATGAACCTAGTGTCTTGCGAGATCTGTCACTCACAGACGAAGGCAGTTTGCTTCGTCTTCTTTAGCAGTTTAACCACAGTGTATAGTAACAATGACAATCCCCATCGCCCTCCTCTTTCAACCCGGCTTCGGTCTGGCACCTGCTAGCACTAAACACGGATGTGCAGTGTACGGGGGTTTGACATCGGCGAGTTAAAAGATTATCCTGTTGCTCTGTGTCGTATAAAGTATGAACAGCGTAAGTCGGAGCCCTGCTGCCACAAATAACAGAGAGGATACAGGCAGACAACTTGACGAGGAAATCGTTTTTAACGAGAATGCTCTTTCTTTTTTAAATGTAATACCATAATTATAAACCAAAGTGCAACATAAATTGCTGGTCATTAAAAGAAATTATTTATCATGGATTTTTGATTTAAGATTTTGTGCTATTTTAAAACATTTGCCCTTTGTTGGATATAGAAATTATGTACGTTTGTTTATTATACCCTGTCTGTACACCAAAATGCGGATAGCACTTGGTCTATTAAATTTTTTCTTATCTTGTCGTGTCTTATTTCGCTCAGTCATCGGCACAGTACAGAGAATACACTAACATCTGTACGTGCATGATATAGGCCAGTAGCGACGGATTTTCTAGTGGTTTAATGATGTCCCAAGATTTCAATGACCGTAGTGACTGGACCGCGAACTATCACCTGTGGACTGTGCCAGACGGGTGCAGGACAGAGAGAAATGGAGGAAGCTGCTGTCGTTGCCTCTGGTCTCTGACCGTCAGGAATGAGGATGGACGGCATAATCATCATCAGTGACAACAAAGAGCAACCAGCAGGTCCTACCGTTGATTTACCAAGCGACACATTGTGTCTTTTGTTAACGTCAATCTTGCCTAATTCTTTCACGAGTTACGTCTATGAACGGACCATAGCATTAACATTTGCAACTGACAGCAATTTATATATATACCAGATGCAATTAGTTTAAAGGTGTCCAAGGAAACTGTTTTTATCATTGTTTGATGACATCTTGTCATATAATTATTATATCAGAAAACTTTGACGTCGACATCGAGATTCTTTCATTTCATCAGCTCAGACGGTTTCTGTGTAATTTTCAAGTTCATGTTCAAGTTAATTAAATCCAAACACAACAACAATTACACGTTATGCAGTTTACAAAATGATTAAGTGTATGGGCGAATGCAGGGGCAGAGACTTAGCCCATTAGTGCCCAACGTGGTAAAACCCAACAAATTAAATTGTGCTTTCATTAATCTCGATAACTTGGTGCTTATGGTGCAGTAACATGGCTGGTAGCTTATTTATTGATTCCTCCTACATTGTGAGTACTTTTCAAGTTTTCATACTGTCCGATATAACGGACGTCGGGCACTAGCCCAGTGCTTAGGTTACCATTGCAGAATCAAGCCTGAACAATTGTGAGTGAAGGACTTGCCCAAGGTCCTTACGCAGCGAGGTGGATTCGAACCTCGAATTTTCCGGCTCTAACAGCCTCCAAGGCAACGACGCCACCACTACACCACCGCACCTCACAATTGTGATGATAAAGAGTATGTGTCAAATGAATGTTGCAGGCGGAGGCGTATGCGTTCGACACAGCCGGGTGACGACATAGGAAAAGATGGGAGGACGCGATACAACAAGAACTAAAGCTATTAAAACTGAAGAATGAAGATGCTGGAACAGAGACAAGTGGAAGAGAAGTAGGCCTATCCGAGTGGCTGACCCCTCGCCGTCTTTGTGGCTATTCTAACATATTTGGTGCTGAAATAATGCTTTCAAAGAAGTCTTTTCCTAGATATGATGAATAATATTGAGTGGTGAGAACTTAACCACACGGACGAAATGAAATGTTCAGGGCTTAACGACACTGTTTCATATCGAAGATGATTAGTGTCGGAGGCAGAGAACAACCTCACACTCCACGTTTATATTGCGACCGAGCCACCCGCTGTAAAGATCCCCGCCCGGAATTGAACCCGGGCCGCCGGCGCGGCGAGCGGGCTACAGCCCACTCGACCACGCAGGATCTTCCACACGGACTTATTTTTTTTTTTTTTATTTAAACCAAAGTTTAACGTCGTCGTATGGCATCAAAGGCCGTTGACGACAATGTACAGGTTACACAGTGCATTAACAATGAATTCATGGCGTTTAAAATACACCATAGCTATGTAACGTTGTCATAACAATATCATTGTTCGTTGCCGTAGCCAAAACATAATATACCGTTCAATTCATTCATTAGTGTTCATTGCTTAACATTAAAATGGTTAATAGCTAAAAACACCAGCTATACAAATTATGTTAAATGTTTTTTGGAGAAAGTCATTAATATACTGCAGTAAATGTCACATGTAAGAAATATCACCAACTTTTCTTGATTACCATTCTTAATACAGATTTGTTTTGCAACTTCTACATTTCTGTAAAAGAAATTCTTAAACAGGTTAATATGAAATATAATTTTGCTTTATCAAAATCAAAGATGACAAACAGTATTCCAACACAATCATGTTACAATGGCATGACATTCAATATTCAATATTAATCTGATTTACATCCATGGACAACACTTTAAGTAGTTACACAACTTTTCCTTTAGTTATTTGGTTTATAAGCCTATAAACTACACTTTGCATGTAACCGTCATCAAGTAAATTCTTAGTATTGAAGTCTAATTTAAAAGAAACACATGCATTTCTTAGTACATCAGATATATTTTCTTTTTTACAAATTAATAATAAATGTTATTGATTTTGAGCGTGCATTTGACATGCTCCATATTCCAACATTACTGAAAAAGCTCTTAAATTATGGAATTATAGGTAAAACATATAATTGGATAGTAAACTTTTTATCCAATAGAACATTTCAGGTCAAAGTTGGTGCTTCACTCTCTGACTATCATATTTTAGAAAATGGTACACCTCAAGGGTCCATGATATCACCCTTATTGTTTCTTATAATGATAAATGACATACCTGACGAAATACAGGGAGTAGAAATGACCTTGTTTGCTGATGATAGCTCTATTTATGCTAGCCATCGCAACCGTAATAAATTACAGAAAATGATTCAGTTATCATTAGATGCAATAAATGCTTGGTGCAATAGAAATGGTTTTAAAATCTCTATCAGTAAAACTATAGGAGTTTTGTTTACTAAGAAATGTAGGGTATCAAATATTGACATAAAAGTTAGGGATGAACACATAAAAATAGAAAAAACAGCTAAATTTCTAGGAGTAATTTTTGATCATAGGCTATCATGGAAGCCACATATAGAATATGTTATTACTAAGTGTAAAAAACGCATGAACCTGATGAGAGCAGTGTCTGGACACCATTGGGGAGCTTCGAAGAAAGCCTTAGTCCACATATACCGGGCCCTTATTAGATCTGTCATTGATTATGGCGATGTAGCTTATTCTTCAGCACCTAAATCGCATCTAGATAAGTTATCATCACTTCAGACTGAGGCGCTAAGATTGTGCTGTGGTGCTGCCAAAGGCACTGCTTCTTTAGCACTTGAAAATGAATGTGGTGAAATGCCTCTAAAAATGAGAAGAATGCAAAACTCCTTAAAATTAGGTACAAAGATCTTGGGAAACCCAAATCATCCACTCAGATCTGCGTACCAACCGCATTGGACCAATGAATTCAGAACACCTGGTCAAAAAGATCAATCCACTTATATGAGAACTCACACCTTTTTTTCTTCGATTAATCTCCCTTTTCAATCTCCCACTTTTCCTGCAACTCCTCCTTGGCTGAATAATGACATTGACGTCGATATCACTCTTCACAAAGAAATAAGTAAGAAATTCGACAATCCTGAAATTCTACGTCTTTTATCGTTAGACCATATAAACAAATATCAAACATACACGCATGTATACACAGACGGTTCAAAAGTAGAAAATACAGTAGCTGCTGCTTACACAATCCCTACCTTAAATATAGATAAACAAATCCGTCTATGTGATTATTCTAGCATATTTGCCGCTGAATTAACTGCTATTAAAGAAGTATTTTCTTGGATATCAAAAAATGAAAACAAAGAGCTTAAAAACTATGCTATCTTTTCTGACTCTTTAAGTGTTCTTACTTCTCTTAAGAATTCATTTACAAAGTCCCGACCACTTCTATTGCAAGAAACAATAAGAGCATTTAATGAAATTAAAATTAGTAAAGTGCACTTGATCTGGATCCCTAGTCATGTAAATATATTAGGTAATGAAAAAGCTGATGCCTTGGCCAAACAATCACTAAGCATGCCAATTATTAATTCAACCAACTATTTGGAAATGCAAGAAGTCTTTTCAATTATAAAATTGTATGTAATAGACCAATGGCAGAGCTACTATGATAGTGAACCTAAGGGTCATCACTATAAATATATATGTCCAGTAGTGAACACAAGCTTGAAATATACTGACCTTAACAGAAAGAAAGAGGTTCAGATTTCAAGATTAAGATTAGGAAAAGTGAATTTAAATGAAAGACTTCATCTTATGAAGAAGCACGACAGTGGTCTTTGTAATGAATGTAAAGTTCCACACGGACGTTATAGCCAAAATTATATATAGCACCGTAAATAACTATAATAAAGGTGTGCAATATAGGCATTTCCCCACTATTTCACAACATGTCATGGCTATCAGGGACGTCTGTTTCGACGTTATAAGCCGCACTTTTGGCAAGAAAGAATTCGGTTATAATATTATATTGAGATCATCAAAAATAGACATAATAGCATCTATGGCAAGCGTTTTTGGCATTGCCAAGAAATGCGACCTAACGACATCTTTTGGCATAAGAGACCACTTGCGACGAAATTTGAATGTTGTTTTTCCGAGCAATTTACTTTTTTCTCCTCCTAATATGTGAGCTCTTTTATTCACTGGTTTAGCGATATTTTCTTGCTGTAAAGGAGGGTTGGCATCGATCTCAAATATTGCAACTTGGAAAATGTAGACTTAGTTATTTAAATTTTGGGGAAAATTATATACATGTATAACGTATATGTTGGAAACGTTCTGAAGGTGTCTAACAGACGCTCTATTTTAATTGTTCAAGGACATCTTGCGGCATCAGAGACCGCTTATGTCGGCAATTCAATTATTTTACCGGGTATTTATCTCGTCCTTCATTTAACCCAATTATACCAACCTGCGTCTGAGTTTGCACCTTAGTAGAAATTACCATCTGGGACGTCAGTAGTCCTTCACAAATCGCTTGTCTTTGAATTGACGAAAGATAATTAGTTCTATGTTACGCAAACAAGTGTTTCTCGTCCATCTGGACTGACTCTGTCTCTGTCTCTGTCTTTGTGTCTGCCTGCCTGTTGTTCTCTCTACATCTCTCTCCCCGTATAATAATCTTCTTTCAAATCTCTAATCTCGCTGAACTCATGTCCATACTTTGACGCGTGACAGGCGAACTACATCCGTTATCCGAAAACTGCAGCTCCGCGTGGCAGTGGTCACGTGCCAGAAACTGCGAAAGAGATTTTTAGATAGCACCAGATAAATTCAGAAATCGGATGTAACTACTTGACAGTAGTGTAACTACGGCATCGTATGGTAATAATTATGAATAATTAATGTCGTCCAACTTTCCGTTTTCCTGTCTTCATGCTAATAGCAATGGTGATCGTATGACTATAATTGCAATGGATAGATAGATCCAGAGTTCAACGACGTCTTATGACTAGTGAAGCCGTTGCCGTCGACATATTTTGTGTATTATTATAGTGGTCATGCAATTGCAATAAAGGGCAGCTGACACGTTAACATAGCTTCGTTATAATACTCTACTCCCTTTTCTAACACTCCTCTGCAATAGTTCTCTCCGTGATGGTGTGCTTCCTGAGTCACAAAACGGTCAATCGTCGTTCCAGTGCCTAAGAGTGAACGTTCGGATATGGCGGATCCAACTAACTTTAGACCCATAGCAAATGTTTCTTTTTTGTCTAAAGTAATTGAAAAAGTTGTAGCTGCCCAGCTCACCCACTACCTTATTAAAAATGATCTCCTTCCAATTTTTCAATCAGGTTTCCGGAAAGACCACACCAACGAGACTTTACTTCTTCGCCTTCTTTCGGACATCTATGCGGCCATTGACAACTCCCAGGTCACCCTTTTGGCGTTGTTCGATGTGAGCGCCGCTTTCGATACCGTCGACCACGATATCCTTTTAACTAGACTTTCTATCTCTTTTGGCATCTCAGGAAATTTTCTAAATTGGCTTACTTCCTACCTTCAGGACCGTTCTTACACTGTGGCTTGTGGGACTACTAGATCATCATGGACACCTGCCCCGTTTGGACTGCCCAAGGCTCTGTCCCAGGTCCTCTATTATATATAATATACACTGCAGACCTTGGACCACTTTTACTGGCAAATGCAATCCTAAGTCAATCCTACGCTGATGATCTCCAGGCATATGCTCACTGCTCAGCATCTGCCGCTGCTGATGCGGTTCGAGAAATTTGTAGGGCCATGGAAACCTTGGAGGCCTGGATGTCCTCTAACCATTTGAGACTGAACCCTACCAAGACGCAATATATCTGAAAAGCCGAAGTTAACAAATAAAATATCCTATGCAAGCCTATGTATTTTACTGTAAAAGAAGACGGTGCTACACCTTAACATAATATTATGTTAAGGTGTAGCGCCGTCTTCTTTTACAGTAAAATGCATAGCCCCCTCCCATAGGATATTTTGTTTTGTTAACTTCGGCTTTTCTTTCCTCTATGAACAATGCGGAAGACATCAGGACAGTATAAAAATTTCGACCGATTGCTCTTTATATAAAGCAGTATAAAACATTTTAAAGGTGTCCATGGTCTCTTCCGATCTCGATGCAGGTTGCGACTATTTTCCTGCAAACATTGATGCTTTTCTTACTCTTTACATGATGAAAATTTTGAAAATTTATGATGATGGAATAATAATCATAAATGCGACCGATCAAATGTCGCGAAAGTGACATTTTAAACTTTTTTCATTTCTGTGGGAGGAGTACGATTACAAAGGAGAAACTCCTTTTCGTGGCATCGGCGTTGTTCTAACACATTTTTCATACATTTTGGCAATTGAAATGGCGCAACGTATTAAGAGATAGGATACAGCATGTTACTAATTGGGAGATGACATTGTAGCTAATTCCGTTGAAGCGGCACCGTGTGATAAAAAATAATTACCATTGCACTCACCGTTGGCAGTCTATTATTGAAAGAAGTATATGGTGGTAGTAGTTGCAATTTAACGTCACTATGTGGTAGTAACAAAGACCATTAGCGACACCATTCTTCTTTATCCAGGCTTGGGACTGTCAATGGCAGAGTGCGACCAGTGGCGGAGTTCTATGAAGTTTGTGTGACGCCATAATATTACAAACATCGTCGTGGAGCTGTTTAAAGGTATAATTATAATACATAAAAGGAAGCTCGATCTTCGGGTTATTTTATAATCTTTCTGTGATTAGGTAAATTGGTACTCAAGACCAGACATTAATTAAACCGAAATCCGACTGATTGTATATGTAAAAAGATAAGCAAAAAAATTTAAAGGTGTCCAATGAAGCGTCGTCATTCCACTCTTTACAACGCATCGTGGGTACCAGGGTTGTTGACATCGACATTACCTTACTCGTATGCTGGTTAGAGCGATCTACTGGTTCAATGTAGAGTAATCGAACTCACTGGAGTCCAATTGCCTTTCACTAAGTATCATTTAGACACGAGAAGGTATCCTTGCATTACTTTCTGAGTGTAATTAAGTCCATGTCGACTTAACGGTTCCTTTCACTCGCTCTGCAACGATGCAGAGGCGTTCGCTCTCTGTGGTTGGTCCAACAACCTGGAATGGACTTCCGTTGACTATGCGGCACCTCCCAAGCTGTTCTCAATTTCACAAGCTGTTGAAGACTGTCTTTTTTCGCTTGATTTCTGCCGGGAGGGCCTCTGAGTAGATACCTTGAAGGGACGCTGTATAAATTTGACTGACTGACTGACTGATTGATTGATTGATTGATTGATTGATTGATTGATTGATTGATTGATTGATTGATTGATTGTATGATTGATTGATTGATTAACTGACTGACTGACTGATTGATTAACTGACTGACTGACTGATTGATTGATTGATTGATTGTATGATTGATTGATTAACTGACTGACTGACTGATTGATTGATTGATTGATTGATTGATTGATTGATTGATTGATTGATATATTGTATGATTGACTGACTGACTGACTGATTGATTGATTAACTGACTGACTGACTGATTGATTTATTGTATGATTGATTGATTGTATGATTGATTGATTGATGGATCGATCGATTGATTGATTAATTGATTGATCGATTGATTGATTGATTAATCGATCGATCGATACGTATCTCAACATTTATTAAGCGCCTATTCAGTGGCGGTCTCAGTGCAGAAACGCCATGAATGGAGAAATGCAATGCGCAGCTCCAAACAACGATGATGAGGCTACGGTCATGACCGCAAAGAAGAAGGTATGTTCATTCAAAGCACACGTGAATAAAATAATATTTAAAATCATGATAGGGTGGAAGGAGGGTCGGTGTAGGTGTGATGGGGATTGTGGGGGCGAAAATTGAAACTTAAAGGGCAACAACGGCTACCCGAGAGGATTGGGACGGGGTGGGGCTGGGTGGGGCGGAATGGGTTGCTGGCGGGCAGAGCGGAGTAGGGACGGGTAGAGGGTAGTGTGGGAAAGTGGGGCAGAGGATGGGCGGAGTGAGAGTTTTGGTCAGGGATGGCGGGGTGAGGTGGAATTGAGATGGGTGGGGTTATGGCGGGATGGGTGGCTCGAAGGTGGGGTGGGGTCGGGTTGATGGATGGGACGGGTGGGACGGGAAGACAACGTGGAACTTCGTCGAAAAACGCTGGGTGAGTCAGGCTGGGCGATAAACCGAAATTTACCAGAACAACGCCATGTACTACTGTAACAGGTATAGTAAGTTACAAAATTTAGTGACCGTTTACATAGAAGACCCAAAACATTGGACAATGCAATGCCATTTTTAGACACCTTTAAAAATAGCTTTAATGATCATATTTATAACTGTACTCTCACTTCTTAATTAGGTATGTGTCGTAAATGACAAATTGCTTATCAAGTGCTGCAATATGCCAAGCAAATTTCTGTCCAGGGTAACGGCCTCTGTTGTCATAGACCCTGGTCAAATCAGATCCATCCATCCATCTTAATTTACGCTCTTTCCGTTGCCCGTAAAATTGTTCAGTATGTGTCCACTAATGTACGTAATCCAGCGCTATTAATAGTCAAAAACCTGAATGAAAGAGTAGACCGACGCTATGATCGCTGCCATCGCACAGTGACTATTTTTTATAATAATTATAAAAACTTTTTTACAGAAAAAACATTTGACGATATCAATAACTTATCATATCGGAATGGTAGTTGATCTGTTTTTTATAAACTGCGATAAACTTATCGTTAATTGACGAACAAATAAATAGTGTAAATGTCTAAATTTTTAAAGGTGTGTTATTAATTTTGAGCGTTTGAAATTTATTAATAATCATACCGCCTTAGTGGCATCAAAATTAATATACGTTATGCTTAAATTGTTTCTGTGCATTATTATTATATGCAGCAACGACTCTGTGCCATAACAAAGATCATTGGCAACACTCTCTTCCTTTCACAAGACCTGAGACCGGTGTCGCGCGACAGAGTCTCCCCCTAAAAGTCTCCCCCCGGAGACTCTATTTCGAAACAGATTCTCCCCCCGGAGGATCTGTTTCAGAATAGATTCGCCCCCCGGAGACTTTATTCTGAAATAAAGTCTCCGGGGAGAGAGAATATTTCATCCCCTGCCGAAACAAAGTCTCCCCCGGGGAGACTTTATTTCAACGCGCGATTCGATACAGTCGCATCGTAATTATATATACCAAAATATGTCTGAAAATTTGTCCGTCTGTTTGAATATTCTTTTGAAACAATTTGCAGAACGTTTTCTTGCAAATGTGTAGGTCAACGCGACTGTTCTCAACTCAAAATTCACTTTAATATTCGAGATATGGATATTTTAAAATTCGATGTGGCAATTATTACCGCAAAATGAAGACGATCTTTCACCGCTATATCACGGCTCCATTGCTTTTGACATCATCTCGCTTAACGGATGTGGAGTTAAGCACAATGTTTAAGGAAACTTTAAGCGGAATCACAATAATAATTTTTTTAAATGATAGTATGAATGAATTACCGCAAAATAAGAAAAATACTGACAATAATCCTGAGTAATAATTATCGTCTCGTATCTAAGCATTTATATAGCGCTCCTCGCAGTGTGAACTATTCAGAGGCGATCTCGGTGCATAAACACAGAGGAAAAGATTTTAATATAAACTATTTCAAGCAGCGAGTAGACAAGAGGAGACCCACACAATAAATTTGTCCTTAGGGGAGTGAAGGTCATTCAAAGCAGGGTGTATGCCATGTATGGTCTTATTATTCCTATTGTTATTAATAATATTATTGGTTAGTCAAAATTGCTTCGATAAATCCAACTTCTATTTAAGCTAGAATTTTTTCCTCAATCCAGCTTCTATTAATTTTTCGTCAAGAATTCTTTTCATGATAATATTATAATCGCGAAATGCTTCAAAAAATAATTTAATCAATCCAGGTTTGATTTAACGAAAAATTCTTTTCATCCATCCCCTTTATATCTGAACAAGCACTGTTTTCCTCAACAATGTAGACCTAATGACCTATTTACCATAGGCCTTCAATGTCCTAACAACTGTCAACTAAAGTAGGCCTACCTGATTGAAGCTATAGTATAGTAGACCTGGGCCTATTCAGCTAGTGACGTAGACCTAAACTACGGGTTTGAAAACATGGAATTATTTTAACAACGTACCGTACTGTTGTCTATATTGCTAGCAGTGAAAGTCTCCGAAAGGATATAAAAGGATGATTCATCATTTTATCATTCTTTATTTCCTGTGTAAGCTATTATAACATATCGCTTAACCCTCAGGCTACCAAGCTTTTGTGACATGGACTACCAAGGGATGGGGGTGGTTACCACCACCTGGATTTTGGGTTTTGCTTTAGATATCATAACTTGCAATACACCACTGGATAGAGCATTCATTTATGCAAAAAATGTTAAATTTAAGTTTAAGATATATGATTCTACCTCGAAATTATACACCTTTTTACATGGGGACCCATCGATTCCATAAACGTGTAATTATGCATGAACAAAATATTAGATTCTGTGTTTTGAACATGTGTGTATATGTATGATTGTATGTGTGTATGTATGTATGTATGTATGTATGTATGTATGTATGTATGTATGTATGTATGTATGTATGTATGTATGTATGTATGTATGTATGTATGTATGTATGTATGTATGTATGTATGTATGTATGTATGTATGTATGCATGCATTCATCTTCAATATCTGTTTCAGCTAATATAAGTTCATTAGCTACTGACAATCTTTTATGCAGAAATATCGTTTTGCGTTGGAATAAAAATTTTCACGCATTTTAAATTTTTTACATCCTTTTATTAAACGACAAAGTAATTAGCACGAAAAAATAGTCCAATATTCCCTCTATAGAATGGCTTAATTTATTTCTCATGGATAATAAATTTTGAATACGTTATAGTTGAAAAACATGCATATTTTATTTTTAAAAATTCATCCATTTTTACATATTTTAATTTATTTTGGACACTTCCGTTTATCAAATGACAAATTAATCTGCATGAAAATGTAGCCCCACATTCCCTCTATAGAATGGCATGATTTATTTCTCCTCATAATAAATTACGGATAAGATATATTCGATAATCTAAGAGGGCGGTATCCACACCCCCGATATCTAATGGTATAACTTTTGAAAGGTATGGGGCATCATCACAAATTTTACCTCAAATTGTGTGCAAATAAACCCTTTATAGATAACTAAAATGTCAAAAAATTCCAAACGAAACAAGTATTATTTGGGGGAAAACCTAGAGGGTGGATACCACCACTTTTTGGTAGCCTGATGGTTAAATGGAAGCTCCATGACAGAACATTTAATAACCTACTCATAGGCTACTAACTTACAGAGTAAGCTTAATTGTATTATAAGCTTACTAATGGGCGTACTTGTAGCATCGTCATAGTACCGTTGGTATGTCTGGCCAATTCTGTATACTACCCGTGGATCCAATTAATAAATAGGTATACACTATACACCTAACTATTAATTAGATATAAGGGCAGTCTATTTGAGCCTAATCTCTGTGCTGCGCTGAAATAGGCCTAAGTGTCCCGACATGCCGTAATGCTAAACCTGTAACTATGCTATAATATTAGGCTACGCCCATTAGTACAAAAATTTAAGCTTACTGCATAAGATTCTCATTATTATTTTAATGTCCAATTCCACTAATGGATACAACGTCATTTATTTAAGCAAATACGCACTTACAGTCTGGAAATATAGGGGGCGATTTTTAGTAGGGGGAGACTTTGTATCGTAGAGAGGGAGATTCTATTTCAATGGGGGAGACTTTGTTTTGATACAGAGTCTCCCCCCGGAGACTCTGTATCAGCAAGGGGGAGACTCTGTTTCGGGGGGAGACTTTATTTCGTGACACCGGCACTACAACACATAGGATGTTGGTGGAATTCGTATGCCTTTGAGTTGTCACGGTTTCTGTGATACAATTTGACCGTGCACTGCTATCTAATATTATTATTAGAGTGGTGACATGGCATGCCTCTAGCATGAGATTTGATTGGAGTTGAACCAAATGGGAATCTTTGAGACGGAACAGACGAATTTCATTCGATGTCAATTCAGAATTTAACTCGATTGGAGAACTTAACGCTATTGGTTAGTTTTCTTAATGAAGGTGTGTAAAATTTGAGGTTATTTTTCCCAGCATTGCTTGGTTTCCAATGAAGGCTGTTAGCATCGACTTTACTTTAACATTTGATAGGGTATAATAAATCCCATTTTAATTAAAGATAACAATATAAATTCTCGCTCTTTTACAATTAGATTAAAAAAACTTGTCTAGTACCGTGCTCATAAGTGCTGTAATATGCCGAGCAAATTTCTGCCCACTTTAACGGCCTCTGCATGTTGTCATGCATAGACCCTGGTCAAATCAGATCCATCCAATAGATAAGTTACCGTCTGACCTACGAAAGGATTGGATCAAGAGGCTAACGCCACCTTGTGGTAGCACAGTGTGTTTATTTTATGTCGACTATTTTTTTTATCACTGTCCTTACCGTTCAAAATGGCAAAATAATGGATGCTGATCTGTTACTGGTGAACAACACCAATAATCACCCAAAGTTCAGTACACATTCCAATGTTAAAATTCCATTTCGTTATTAGTCTACATCGTGTTCGTGAGACTCGTGACCATGCAGTGTTTTTTTCCTTGACTATATATCTCCTCCGTGCAACCTCCCTTCTTTTCTCATAATATATCCCTCTTAATCAAGGTGTCTAAAATTAAAAACCTCACAAAATAATTATTCGAAGCTATTGGCACCGACTTAACAACAGCCTTATATGATAAAAAAACTCCCTTTTGAAGATCACTATATAAATAGTCGCTCTTTTATAATAGATTAGCATTAATTTTGTCTGACCTACGCAGGTCAAGAGGACTAAATCCTCTTTAAAATCTCTTAAAACCTCTTAAAAACTCTTGATCAAATTTTGATCAAGAGTTTAACGCCATCTTGTGGCAGCACAGTGTGTTGGTGTCGATAGCTGTTGCCTAACTATTTTTGTCCTCACCGTTCTAATAAATACTGCATAATGCATATTGGTTTGGAGCTCATGAACAACAACACCCATCATTACAGAGCTGATTAACGTCGCCATGCTCCTGTCAGAGAAAGAGCTTTAAAAACGGTCATCAGATTCTTTGGCCGGTGTCGCGCGACAGAGTCTCCCCCCTAAAAGTCTCCCCCCGGAGACTCTATTTCGAAATAGATTCTCCCCCGGAGGATCTGTTCTAAAATAAATTCGCCCCCCGGAGACTATATTCCGAAATAAAGTCTCCGGGGGGAGAGAATATTTCCTCCGTCCACGAAACAAAGTCTCCCCCGTTGATCGTGAATATCGACTACAGTCGCATAAAACTAATAGATGAGCATATGAAACCGTTAGTTTGCGTTGCTAACACGATAACACGTTATTTAATACGAACATTAATTTATATACTTTTACACCAGAAAAATGTCTTCCAAAACAGATTTTCAGCCAGGGGGAGACTCTGTTTCGGGGGGCGACTTTGTATCGGGGGGAGACTTTATTTCGTGACACCGGCGACTTATGACATTATTCGGGAAGAAATTCGTGCCAAAAAAGGTCGTCAGAAATTTTGGTCCATTAAAATTGCTGGTTATGTAGTTCTTAAAATTTATTTCAAAAGTCGTGTTAGAGAGAGACGATAAAGGTGGCTGGGGCATGTTGTTCGTATGGACAAGGATCGAAGTAAGGGATTATGCCTACGACATAGCCTATTACAGGCCTACGTGGCTGGGCACTGAATGAGCTCCGCTTTAAATGGCCTACGTGATTTTACAGCCTATATTTATAATCGCTCAAAACTAATTAT
>OX243815.1:46323903-46388903 GCA_945859605.1 Lumbricus rubellus | reverse complement strand
TGTCTGTCTGTCCGCCTTCAGTCACAGACTCATAATATTTCGTCACCGGAAGCAGCGATGCAACGCATGGGGTTACAATTATTCTCTCGCAAGATGTCATGACGGTCTTTAATTTCCGGTCGCTATAGGTCGCGACTTAGGCGAATGTTTTGCAATCCTATTATATGGAGAGTGTCTTTCGGTTTTCGTTCGAAGGATTCTTACGAAAGACTGCGCTTTGTTGTTATAAGGACATTGGGTCAATCATCTTTGAAGAGGGCTATATGCTCTAGACGCTGTCTAAAGACAAAGGCTTTAGCGTCCTTCTCCTCGTTTATATTTGCCTCTGACTGGCACTACTAAGAATAGTCTCCGGTTGGAGGTACACCTGTTATCGTATCTAAGGTTGACTCATCAGCGTATATGAGGCTCCTTAAGACCTATTTTGTAACACGTGATTGGACTGGGAGCGCCTCTGAGCGATCGTCTGAAAGGGGCGCTATATAAATTTTTGAAAGCAATGAATGAATGAATGGATATTGTAGGGTCGGAATCCTCTTCTCCTTCGGCTGTCTGACGATCTTTAAATGTGATCGTAAATAAGCTCGAAACTTTCACAGCGCTCGCAAAAGGGAAGTCGATGAATTCGGTAACAGGACAATTACCCCCTGGACAATTACCCCCCGGACACCTCCCCCCCGTGCCAATTAGCCCCCGGACAACTACCTCCCGTACCAATTACCCCCCGGACAATTACCCCCGGACAATTACCCCCGTGCCAAAAATTAAATCTATGTCATGTTAAACGCCTACCTAGTTAAATATTTAAATGTTATTGATGAGTTACGACTTAAGTTATCATAATAACTAAGCAAGGTTAACCCTTAAAACGCCGGAACCGCAGATATGCGGTTTCACATAACGAACGCCGATACGGCCTATAATTATAGCCAATAGGCCTATGCCTATATACCTATATATATATATATATAGTATATACATACATATTTATACCTATATATACACTGTGTCCGGAAAAAAAGGGACCCATTTTGTAAATATGAAAATAAATAGTAAATATTAATCGATTTTCACAATTCAAAGACCATTTTATTCCTGACATATTTGTCTAACATTCGTGAAAATATAAAAGTTTCAGTCCAAATATTGACGTCATAATGACGTCATTTGCACAAAAAGTCAAATTTAAGAGATAAATGCGCAAAATCATCCAAAATTTCAATATTTTTATGATTTAATTTATCAATATTAAACGTAAGTTTAATTTTATTTTTATATCTGAATTGTGTCAGACTGCAATTTGTGGTCAAGGTGTACACCTTTGGCCTCAACGTAAGGTTCAAAACGGTTGCGCTAGTAGCCAACAGCAGCATCAATAACCAGCTTATCAAAATCCTTCCAGCAATAACAATTCGCTCACGGAGTTCTTCAATGTCTCTTATCCTTGTGCTGTACACCTTCTCCTCCATCAGTCTCCACATCTTATTATCAGCGGGATATAAGCGGGCGACCGTTTAGAAGCCAAAGATTAAGAGAAATGAAATCCGAGTCTCCTTAGTCAACAGTTCAACATATTGACGAACTCTGTGAGCTGAAGCACCATTTTGTTGAAATGTGTAGGCTATTATTCAGAACATTCCCGGATATCAGGCACCACTTTTTTTATAGAGCAGACAATCCCTTTAATAAGCTGCATTTATTTTCACTCCTGGTTCTGTTAAATGGATTTCCGTTTTACCAAGAGCCAATATACCAAACGAAACCTTGCATGAATGGCAGGCTAAATGCATTTTGATGCAACTTACGTCATTATGACGTCATTAGTGTGACCAGAACTTTTATATTTTCACGAATGTTAGACAAATATGTCAGGAATAAAATGGTCTTTGAATTGTGAAAATCGATTAATATTTACTATTTATTTTCATATTTACAAAATGGGTCCCTTTTTTTCCGGACACAGTGTATATATGTACCTATATACCTATACACCTTTATATATACATATATACCTAATACCTACATATATACCTATATATATGCCTATATATACACACCGTTATACTTATATATACATTTATAATACCTATATATGTACCTTTATACCTTTGTATACCTATATATCTATATACCTATATACCTACACACCTTTATATATACCTATATATACCTAATACCTACATATATACCTACATATATACCTATTTATATGCCTATATATACACACCGTTATACTTATACAGGGTGGGCCAATAGGAATGCAACAACTTTGACGCTTTATAACTTAAACATGTTTTATCTGAGCGTCTTTTCCTATATATCAGATTGAACATAATTATCCATTTTATCAATCTGCAAAATATCTAAGAGATACTATCACGACTTCTTGAGATAATGCTATTAATGTTCGATGTTTCGTTTTTGCCATGAAACTGCAAGAAAAAAACAAAAGTCTTAAACTTAATATGTCAATGACTCAATTCTAAACAATCGCTAGTTCTAACAATTAATATCAATTCATATCTTGACTTTTTCTTGAGTGAATTTATCATAAGTCAAACAAATATTCAATATGTCAACCACGTGCTATATTGACAGCATGGACACGAGACGACCATTGATCGATGGCTGAGTCCACCAGTGCTCGGGTTATTTCAACCCAGCAGTAAACAATCAATTTTTTCAAATGTTCAACGTCACGTATCGGTTCACGATAGATCAGTTGCTGAAGACAACCCCATATCGAATAGTCAACCGGGTTTAAATCCGGATTGTTCCGTGGCCAGTTCTTCGGTTCAATAAACTTGGTACATGTACGTTAGCGTTCAGATAGGGCTAGGCAACCGTATGACGTGAACGATGCGCCGGCGGGAGAACGTTTGCGACCACAGTTGCGGCTGTTAGACGTTCCCGTGGCATCAATTTGTTTAATAAATCGATGTACAGCATATTTATTCCATTTTCTAGAAGGGAATTCTATCAACATCTGGTGTGCTCTGTATTCGTTTTCTACTCTTAAGATTCTGATTAAAATTCTATCCTCTTCCGTGAGCGGCGCCATGATGTTCATTATTTACATTCAAAATTGAGAGGTGTGCGTCGCACCAATATTTTTATTTAAACGGTGCCGTATATCAGCGCAAGATTTTACACAGTAGTAGAATGGATAATTACCTTCAATCTAGTATATTGATTATGATGTTCGGATAAAAATTGTTCAAGTTATAAGGCGTCAAAGTTGTTGCATTCCTATTGGCCCACCCTGTATATACATTTATATTCCTATATATGTACCTTTATACCTTTGTATAATTGTATATATATCTATATACCTATATATACCTATATAAATATATACCTATATGACTATAATATATACATATGTAGCCTACCCTAAATATATATATTTATATATATATAATATATAATACTTATATTATATATAATTATTTACCTATATGCCTATATATGTACCAATATATACCTCTATATATACCTATATATATCCATATATACCCATATACCTATATATGTTACTGTATATACCTATATACCTATATATATATATAGTTTTATATTTATATTTATATATTTATATAGTTATATACCTATATGTCCCACTGTTTCTCAATGATTCATGACGTTTCGAAGTATATTGCAACAAAAAAGTATTTGGCGTCTGGGGTGCATAAACCCCAAAAGTATGTGGCGGTTTAAGGGTTAAGAGCAACTCCACGAAGATAGGCATATTATGGTTAAATGTTCAATAAAAATACTAAATCAAATCAAATCTAAAAACGGTTCTAAGCTAATGTGTGAAAAAGGTTAAAAGTTCAAGAAAACTTCAACGTTTTAAACGCCTGCTTAATAAAATATATAAATGTTATTATCGATAGGGTTCTGCCTATTTTCGTAACCTACTCAGCGAAACGACACCATTTTGCTAAATTCTTGTGTTTCTTCTGTTTCACGTAAAGAAAAACTTCGAAACAACGTTTATCTTTCCCTCTCTCAGATTTAGAAAATTCCATTATTCTAATTAAGTAGACTGTGTGTAAGCTAACTCCGTATTGCATTTAATAAGTATTGTAGAGTGAGATAGTGAAGAAAGATGGCTATAGGCCTACCGCCGTAGGCCGTAAAGTTAATTTAGGATAGCCTGGATAGGCTTAGGCAGCGCTGAACGTCCGACAAATACAAAGAGACTGGTAAAGAGATTAACGCGTGAGAGAACAAGCTCACACTGTGACACGGGGGGGTAATTGTCCGGGGGGTAATTGGTACAGGGGGTAGTTGTCCGGGGGGTAATTGGCACGGGGGGTAGTTGTCCGGGGGGTAATTGTCCTGGGGGGTAATTGTCCAGGGGGTAATTGTCGGGGGGTAATTGTCCGAGGGGTAATTGTCCAGGGGGTAATTGCCCTAGAACCATGAATTCAGGGGCCAATCCAAAGGGGCAATCCGGCCATGACCCCATTTCAAAATTGCATGGGACGTGGCCTTCCCAATTTGGTTTCAAGAACCTTTAAATATCAATGCCCGACTAGAGAGGTCGTAGCATATTCCGAAGAGATCATGACCGTATGACTGAAAAAGGTCATCAGAATTTTTGGCTCATTGTTCTTTGAAGGGGATGGGATTGCGGTAATGTAATTTGGCGTGATTTACAGACGTGGACCTTGCAGATGCATTCTTGAAGTCGAATACAAGTTATATTCGGTTTCCGTATATCGTCATTGTGTGAGAACAAAGGTCATCAGCGTCGCCCTCCTCCTTTATTTTATGCTTGAGACGGGCAATTTAAAAGTGCGAGCAGGAGTGGAATTTACTAATGCGAATGCTGATAATCATCCATCGAAGTTGTTTATCTACAAGGAAGATGTCTTTTTGTTGATGTCTAATTATATATTTACAAAAGGAACACCTTATTAAGGGTGTCCAAACTCAAGTCATTAATTTTGTATGTTACTAATTATTAACTGCACTGTATAGTAAAATTAAAATTTCCCTCCTCCTTTATCCATATATGACACTGATACTACTGGTACTACACAATTAAAGTATACTACTGGCGAAGTTAAGCTATATATCGTGAACGTTCTAGAGCGAGTCCAAAACAGTCATGCGTACAGAGACAGACAAACTGACGGGTAGGCAGACGGATGGATGGATGAACCTATAATTGTATCCGCATTATAATATGACAGTGTAAAACCATGGAAGGGGGTATTACCTCGACGACCATGGCAGCCAGAATTTATGGCTGTATTATGCTTTGATCATATGCTCCATTAGACACCTTATAAAAATAAAACTTACTCCTTAATAACCCAATATTCTTAATAACACCACTGATTTCAGTTGCATATTATATCAGTTTTTATGATCCCTGTTAAAACTTTAGTTCAAACTATACAGTAACTGACTTTTCATCAGAATAGGGCCTATTATATCGGAGTTATAAGACATGATAACACTGCTGCTTAACTTTAAAAAACCAGGACCTTTCACAATAGCTAAAAGAAACGTGCAATAAAAGGAAATAACATTTCACAGGCTATTATCTGTTACAGGTGCTTACGTGAAAAAGGGAAAGTTACTAAGACGCAAATCTTAAGATCAAATACGGCAAATATTATTCAATATGAAAATGATATCATTCGATAATAATAAATATTGTAAAAATAATTTATTATAAACAACATTTCATTAGTGTATAAATAAAATTATAATGTGAATATTATAATTAGAATATTATTATTAGAATTATTATCCCCTCAGTCGCGACCGACCGGGACGACATTATAGCAAGAGAATATTGTCGCCACCGGCGCTGATTCACTTGCGCGTGTGTTGTGTGTTGGAAATTTCTTATCTCTCTTCCGTCAGATGCGTGTGCAAAGACCCGCACGGTCACGCACAGCACACGCAAAGCAAGTCTATGGAAATGTTATAGTATCTTCGTTCACATACAACAGAAATAATTATAAATATTGCTTTTATAATAACTGCAATGGGGAAGCGATCCAATGTCATTCTATTCTATTAAGTTTGTTTTGTTTTGTTTGTATATGTGCACCTGTTAGCCTATAGCGCTCTTTCAAGCTCGCTACTCAGAGGCGCTCCCGAATGCAGAGCGGACACTGCATCGGAGTTTCACGCCGAAGCGCTGAGCAATTGCGATTGAAGGACTTGCCCAGGGTCCATACGCGGCGACTTGAGGTGGATTCGAACCTGCAACCCTCCGGCTGCAAGACGACGAACGTTCCCACTACACCACCGCGCCCCACATAGGTCTAGAGGTATCGTATAGCTCTTTACGCAGAAGAGCTCCGAGTGCAAAGAACCTTTCGAAAAAGTCAACGGGCAGAAAGAGTAGCGTCCTCCTCACAGGGTCTCAGTTCGAGTAATAGCCTGATATAAATTCAAAAGCAGAATACCAGCAGAAGCATAAACACGATGCTGAGCTGGGGACTAAAGAGCGGAGATGATTGTTAAATGACTAACTCGATGTAAATCATTCTTTCTGGAGTTTATTTCAGCTGAGGTGGAAACACAAAGGGTTAGTTGGTTTAAGTGACTTGCCGTCGAATCGATTTAGTGTGAACCGCTAAGCAAAAACATATCCATGTCGACATCAACTCTTGATGATACTGGAAATGCCGTTAAGCAATTCAACATACAATTGTTCATCGTCTTTTGTACACCTTCAAAACACTTCTCAGGCGCGCTATATAAGCCTGACAGTCTGAATTCCCTTCTACGAACATGCTGACTTACGTAAACAAACTATGTCGCTGAACAGTGGAAACAAAAATCTCCATAATTGTGATTTAATCTTTCAGGGTAATATTAATGTTTTATCATCGTCAGCCGCCTTTGATACAATTAAACGCCGTAAACAAATTTTGTATTCAAGCATCAACAGTTGCTCTTTTTACAATTCTTTTTCGCTTTTGAATTTTTAATAAGTTGCCAGTCAATGTTTCAAAAATAAATGCATAGTTGGAAGTCATCTCCGCCTCTTTGAAATCTCCCATTGCCAGTCCTAAGCCTGGATAAAAAAAGGAGGTCGACGATAATGATGTTTGTTGTCGCACAATGTCGTTGGACTGAATACTGTAGATAGTTACTGTACTGGGAATATTCTAGCCGCTCTAGCGTATGAGTTAGCCTACTTATCGCGGTTTTCATGCATATCTATATTATCCATTAACAACTTTTCAAAGGTGTCTAAGAGATTCTTACTTTATCCAGCGTTGACCGTTAATATTCTAATGGTTGTGTGAAAGCAAGTGTCAACAAACGAATAAAACCATTAACGGCGTTAAATTCATAATTATAGTGAAATTTAACGGCAGAGGTGGATTAACGCACGTTCATCACGTACGGTCGAAGAGGTGGTCCATGCTTTATTAGCACGAAGCTGATAAAGAAATTTCAAAGCTCGTAATTATTGTAATTTTCAGGTGTGTTCGTTGAAAAGAACAAAATAATATTCAGAACAAATAATTTTAAATCACTCATTTTAGTATACACAACATTCGCACATGCGTGTGCCTATTTTCACACACTGTGTCCGGGGGGAAAAGGGACCCATTTTGTAAATATGAAAGTAAATAGTAAATGTTCATCGATTTTTACAATTCAAACAGCATTTTAATCCTGACATATTATCTAATAATGGTGAAATTATGAAAGTTCCAGTCACAATGATGACGTCATAATGACGTCATTTGCACTAAAGTTCATTTAGCCGGTCAGTCATGCATGGTTTCGGTTGGTATTACTGGCTCTGGATAAAACAGAAATCCATCTAAAAGAACCAGGAGTGAAAATAAATGCAACTCATTACAGGAATTGTCTCCCCCACATATAAAATTGATGTCTGATATCCGCGAATACTCGGATTAATAAACAATTCAACAAGATGGCGTCCCAGCTCACTGAACTCGTTAAACTGCTGAACTGTTGACTAAGGAGACTCCAGATTTCATTCCCCCTATAATCTTTGGCCGCCAAACGACTTGAGCTTAAATCCAGTTGATTATAAAATAAGGAGACTTGCAGGAGATGATTCCAGGACAAGGAAAAGAGACATTGAAGAACTCCTTGAGCGAATTGTTAATGCCATGGTAGGATTTTGATAAGCTGGTTATCGATGCTGCTGTTGGCTATTAGCGCGAACGTTTTAAAGCTTGCGTAGTTGCGTTGAGGTCGAAGGTGGACACTTTGAACACAAATTGCAATCTGACATAATTCAGATATAAAAAAGTTAAACTAACATTTATTATTGATAAATAACATCTTTAAAATATTGAAATTTTAGATAATTTTGCGCACTTATCTCTTAAATTTGAATTTTGATGCAAGTGACGTCATTATGACGCCATTATTGAGACTGGAACTTTTATGCATTCACAGTTGCTAGACAACTATACTGGGATAAAAACGGTGTCTAAATTGTAAAAATCGATAAATATTTACTATTTATTTTCATATTTACAAAATGGGTCCCTTTTTATCCGGACACAGTGTACTAACTTACGTTCTTCTGATTGCTTACTGAATAACATGTAGAATTTGAATGCTCACACACTACATTTATTACTCAAATTTTGTTTTTATAGCACCGCTTAAAACATTTCTAGGGTGTCCAAATTGATGTATTTACCTCATTTTCAACTTCATCTCGTAGGCCTACAGTACTTAATTAACAATGACTCGTGTGTATATAATAATACACCGATCGGAAGCCTAAGAGCTATCAAAATGCGCTACCGGCAAGTTTAGATAGGGCTGCGGAGAAAATATTCTGAATGTGTCAAATGTCTAAAGAGTCTCTGTGTCTTTTAAAATACTTAACGACATCTTAAGTAACGGAAAGAGTTTATGTCGACATGGGAATGTGTTCTCTCGCTTTGTATTCGGTTGTAAATCACATGACCCAACTAACCCAACTTGCATTTGTTTGTCTGTGCACTTGTTATAGCGCCCCTTCAAGCTCTCTACTCAGAAAATCTCCCGACCATAGCGCGGACACTGAATCGGAGTTTCACGCCGATGCGTTGAGCAATTGCGAGTGAAGGACTTGCTCAAGGTCTCAACACGGCGGCTTGAGGTGGATTCGAACCTGCAACCCTCCGGATGCAAGTCAACAAGCATACTTAAAACTGTTCTCTTTTGGGGCGCTGGAGTCGAGGGCGTCTCTAAGTAGTTTTTTTTACTTAAAGGAGCGCTATATAAATGTCCGAATGAATGAATGAATACCCACTATATCAGGGGTGTCAAAGAGCTGGCCCGCGGGCCATTTTTGGCCCGCCGACGAATTTTTTCTGGCCCGCGGAGCCTTCCCTAAAGATTAAAAAATTATTTAAAATGTTGTCAAAACTTAATAAGAAGCGAAAAGTGGACATTGAATCAAGATCTTTTCGCGATATTTGGACTTATCTGGAAATTGGCTGACCAAGCCCGCAGCTCCCTCACAGATTACTACCCAATTTTGCTCAGGAGCTTCGACATCCTGGCCCGCCATTTGCTAGAAAATGTTCACTCTGGCCCGCCACTTGTTAGAAGTTGTTCAAACTGGCCCGCCACTAAAAAAGGTTTGACACCCCTGCACTATATCAACGCGTCCCTGTATTCACAGCCTAGCCAAAATAACCGTTGAGAAGAAAAATTTCTATTGAAACTTTACAGTCATTAACCAATCCATTTCACGCTATTTGCTCTTTAATCCCAGCATAACATCGTGCCTATGCATTTGTTGACCGTCTGCTGTGGAATGGTCTTCCAGCTATAATACGTGCTGAGGTCTAATCTAGGGGCCTATGCATATTAGTTCTTAAAACTTTCTTTTTATAGGGTTCTTCGCACTGGGAGCACCTTCGATGTGATTCTAGTGTGCGATTAATATAGTGGAATGGAACGGGATCGCTGGCCAAAGGTTAATTTATGTTAACAAAGTTAACTAACTTCTCTTGTACATGTATAGTAGTAGTTGTTGTGTGTCTGTGTGAGCGTGTTGGTGTGTGTGTGTGTGCGCGCGCGTGCGTATGTGTGTGCATCTGCCTGAGGAGATAAAACATGTAGGTGAGGCGCGGTGGTGTAGTGGTGGCGTCGTTGCCTTGGAGCCGGAAGGTTCGAGGTTCGAATCCACCTCGCCACGTAAGGACCTTGGGCAAGTCCTTCACTCACAATTGCTCAGCGCTTCGGCATGAAACTCCGATGTAGTGTCCGCTCTGCATTCGGGAGCGCTTCTGAGCAGTGAGAGCTTGAAGGGGCGCTATAACAAGTGCACATACAAACAAACAAAGACATAAGAAAGAAATATGCGTCCCTTTTCCTGTCTTTGTTACCTGCATCGGGTTCTTGTTGCATTTGCACTCCTGATGGAACAAAAATATTTGGTCATAATTTATTAATTATGCAGCTTTGGAGCTTGTTAATAAAGGTGTTTAAAGTTAATATGCACTCACGCATTAGAATGCATTTGTTTACCATGCAACGGCGACGCCAGCCATTCAGTTTCAGCAGATCATGGCATTTATTCAGTAGATCGACGATGCAAAAATTATGTGCAGAAGATACTAAAAATTCTAAAGAATATTTGGCAGGTCATACGGCAGGTCTGGAGCAATATAGGCAGGTCGAATGACCTACCTTGACCTATAGTAGCGCACCCAATGCAGCCAGGGTTTTTGCCTAGAAGAAAAAAATTACTATTTCGTGTAATGGAGGATTTATTGGGCATTATAAACAAATGGTGACGCTAATTAGTTATGTTGTGACACTGTTTCGTTAAACACGGACTATAATTATAGCAACTAGGGTTGACTCGTCAGTGTTCTACAAGCTCTCTTAAGACCTTTTTGTTTCGCCGTGGTTGGACTGGGAGCGCTTCTGAGTGGATTTCTTGAAGAGGCGCTATATAAATTCTTGAAATGAATGAATGAATGAACTTACAAACTGGTGTTCATTTATGGCAGGACACCAGCCCACTCACAAGTGCTGCGCCAAGTCAAATGGCTCACTGATTGTGTCAATGAGTCAATGAATAGATGAACTAGAAATATGATGGCAACTGTAACGAATATATGATTTCCTCCATTTAACTTCTTTGAACGATGTTGAAATGTCCGGGTTACGCTCAATGCCACATCTGGAGAGAAAAGTTAAAATATCGATATACATGTATATTAGACTACACAATTTAATGTCCTCCAGCGATTGCATCCTTGTCATATTGATAGTCGTCCTTGTCATATTGATAGTCGTCCTTGTCATATTGATAGTCGTCCTTGTCATATTGATAGTCGTCTCAGAGACCGAGATAAATAAAAGATGTCGCTGAACAGCTGAAACCAAAATCCCTATAATAGTGATTCAATGTTGCAGGTTGAAAATAATGTTTTATCATCGTCAGCTGCCTTCGATGCAATTAAACGCCGTTAACAAATTTTGTATTCAATCTTCAACAGTGGCTTTTTTACAATTCTTATTCGCCTTTGAATTTTGAATAATTTGCCAGTCAGTGTTTTACAATAAATGCACAGTTGGAAGTCATCTCCGCCCTCTTTGAAATCTCCCAGTGCCAGTCCTAAGCCTGGATAAAAAAAGGAGGTCGACGATAATGATGTTTGTTGTCGCACAATGTCGTTGGACTGGATAGTTACTGCAGTGGAAATACTCTAGTACATGAGTTACAATTCGCAGTTTCCATGTACATATAATATCGACAATCTATAATATCGATTGACAATGTTTCAAAGGTGTCTAAGAGATCTTTAATTTATCCTGCGTTGACCTTTAACCCTCGGGCTACCAAGCAGCATAAATTGTTGGTCATTAAAAGAACACAATCTGTATTTTAAAGTAAAATTTATATTGGATTTTGGACCTAGGATTTTATGCCATTTGAAAACATTTTTGACATTGACCAAGAGTTATAGCAACCATAAAAAGGTGAAGATACTAATAGTAATATGTAGAGTAACTGTTGTTGTGTGTGGTAGTGTTTTCGCACACCTGACTGAGGAAATAATAGATATAAGAAAGATATGCGAGTCCTTTGGTTTTTTTGCTCTTTCTTTTGTCACCTGCATCGGGTAATTGTAACACATGCAATGGGGCGCGGTGTTGTAGTGGTTGCCTCGTTGCCTTGGAGCTGGATGGTTCGAGGTTTGAATCCACCCTCAAGCCACCGAGTAGGGACCTTGGGCAAGTTCTTTACATTCAGTTGCTCAGCGCTTCAGCCTGAGACTCCGATGCAGTGTCCGCTCTGCATTCGGGAGCGCCTCTGATTAGCGAGAGCTTGAAGGGGCGCTATAACAAAAGCACATACAAAACAATGCATACAAACAAATGACATCGAACGAAATTATCTGATCGTTATTTACGGATTATGCAGCAATGAAATTTCTTATTAAAGGTGTTCGGAATTAATTTACACTCGCGTATTATAATGCATTTGTTTAGCCTGTAATGGTGGCATGAGGGTGAATTCGAACCTTAGCAACTCGCGTCAGATTCAAGGAAATTATTCCGTAGATCGACGATATAAAATGTATGGAAGATATTAAAAATCCAATAGAAAATCTGGCATGTCATACCGCAGGTCATGAGTAAAATAGTCAGTTGGAATTACCTACCCCGATCAACAGTAGCGCCGCTAATGCAGCCATGGTTTGGAAGAATAAATATTTCATGTAATGGAGGTTTTTATTGGCACTATCAACAAATTGACAACGCTAATATTATTTCTATTGTGAGGTTGGCGTTAAACCTGAACTATCAACTTACAGACGTGTGTAGAGTACACTTAGAGAAGGGCACCAGTTGATTCACGAGGGCTGCGTCTAGTCAAATGGCCCAATGATTGCATGAATGAGTGAATGAACAGACTAACTAGAAATATCGTCCAAGACGTCCATGATGACAACTGTAAAGAATATGATTTTCTCCAGCGCCGGTGAATAAGCTGGTCTCCCTGACGTGGCTTTTGTGAGTGCTGATAAATTCTCGAAGATTTACATTACATTACATTATAATTATTACTACACTTAACTTCTGCGATGTAGAATTGTCCGGGTTACGATCAATAGCCCATCTGGCGAGTGAAGTTAAAAAAATATTGATATAAATATCGTATCGTGCAAACGAAACACATCCCGTCCTCTAGCGATTGCGTCCTTACCTTGAAGATCGTCGCAGAGACCCAAATAAAGCAAATGATGTCACTGAACAGGGAAAGAAAAAAAATTATGATAAATTAAAATTAAAATTTATTGCTCCCTCAACAACAACAACAACAAAAAAACAGTTACACGCTGAGCAATGTGCAAAATGATTAGAGTTAATTAAAGAGTTAATAGGTTTGCAGAGAATTAGACGTAAGGAAACATTAGGAGCCTCTAAGAAGAAGAACAGAAATTTGATTGGAATATTGCAGCACTTAATAAGCAATTAAAATTAAAAATTCACTAAATCATTCGTTCAATCATTCATTCAATCATTCAGTCGTCGGTTTACTGATTCATTCATTCATTGATGAGAAAAACAAAGATTTGCTTCAAAGCAATAAGAACCGGTGCAACTTTCAAGGTAGCCAAACCATTCATCAGAATTTGTTCCATGAGATGGCACTAAGTCTTACTGAACTGTGTCTCTCGAAATTTAAGTGATTGAACAGAAAAGTATTATTTGAAATGGATGGATGGATCCGATTTGACCAGGGTCTATGACAACAAAGGCCGTTACCCTGGGCAGAAATTTGCTCGGCATATTACAGAACTTATGAGCAAGGTACTAGACCAGTATTATTTAAAATTTATTATTATTCAGCAGTTTAACGACATCTTATAGCAACAAAGGCTGTTGACGTCTTTAAAGTTATCAATGTATTTCAGTTCACTTTTGTTAAACTGTTCCGCAGTTTCTGTCTTTATTGTCTCTCTTTTTTTCTTCTTTTTCTTTTCTTGATTTTCATGGTGGCAATGTTCATAAGGTGGTTGCTTTAGATCCTCTTTGGTGCATGTGTCATTATTTAGTGTCACTATTAAACATACAGGCATAAGCACACATGCATTTAACCCATTTTCTACTAGCGCACCCTGTGATGGTGCATTCAAAAATCGGCTAAAGAAAATTCCTAACCTGCATGAGCTAAATATATTATTTAATTTTCTGATCTGTATTGAGTTGATTAAACAATCCCTGTAGAGTTTGTCTAATTTTAATTTCTTTAACCCAAAAAATTATTTTGATTTATCAAGAAAGTGACGTCACCATGTAACTGTGAGAAACTGCAAGGAGTAAAATCTTTGGTTTCTTATAGTCATTTTATTATAATAATCAAATATGATAGAATTACATCTGTTTGCATGATAATTAGTGATATTATCAAAATATTGCTATTTATTGAAGAGTTGTGGTGATTGTGCTACTGCACCCTGGGAGGGTGCATGGTAGCGAATGGGTTCAGGGTTTTGAATAATGGTGAACAGTGTAAATTGAATGTTATTTGAAAACACGACTGACGGGAATATGATAGCGACGACGTAAGTGTTTCAAAGGTGTCCAAATAACTGAGTTTATGTCATTGTTCAACGTTATATTGGGTTAACATCGGTTTGACAGTCATAATAATATTGTCCCTATGAGACACTCAAATTTTTAAGGATTGAGTAGGCTACATCAGAACGTGCTGGTGACGGGCTTATATAGCAAGATTCTAACTTATGTTGAAGGTATCATAGGAGGTGTATTTTCCATTGGTTAATTAAAGTTAATGCTTTCAGCATCATACACTCGTAATAATATGTTTGCGTCGCAATATAACATCTTGTAACGCCATTCCCGGCCGCATATAGGCATTCCGTACCCGATTTCGTAGCATTGTCAGCCTTAAGCGCCTTCTCATTGGCCGATCCTATATCATGAATATTCATAACCAGTGACATCATTAAGCACGTTTTGTTTACAGACTTTGCGGCTTGCGTTGGCAATATCAATAATCGTAGGCTGTTTAATAACTCGCAGCCCTTGCATTCATTAGGCCTAGTAGGCTATGGCAATTAGGCCTACCTGCTGAGATTTCTAAAGTGCTTTATTAAATCGATAGCCTACACCAAACATTTTTGCATATAATGGGATAAAGCTGCGTTGCGTGATTTATTATTGGGCGGATATGCCTTGTAATTAAGCTGCTTTCAGCTCCATGTAGCCTATTGCAGGCTGTCTGTTCAATTAAGATTTATGTATTCTGTGATCTGAGTTCCTGCAAACTGTTTCAACTGCATAATTGTACACTGTAACCGATCGCGGTCTTTCAACCGGATTGTTGAATAGACGAAAATTATTATTATACTGCCTCACCGAAAAATTTAAACACCCGATTTTAGTTTAATAATTGTATTTAAAACGTAAGCAATAATATTGGCAGGTAGGTCAAGCAGTAAAATGTTGGGACTTCGCTATGTCTGAATCGTGACAAGTTGTCATTAGACTATAGATTGCGGCCAGTCAACCGTATTGTTGAACGAATACGATACTATTTATTGATGAGCAATGATAACAGAGTAACACTGATGTTTTTAGCAAATGCCTTTCTATTATGTAAAGCCATAAGGCTACATGCATTCATATTCATGCTTTTATTGGTAGGCCTACTTAGGCTATTCATAATTCAGCAGTAAAGTTCACTCTTACATGGCTGTTTTAAGGAATTTTAGAACTGCATAACGCCACAACCCCTTCTTTCCTTTCCCATCCTCCATGGTAAATTACTTCCAATCGGAGGACAATGACCTTTTTGCTAGTTTTTAACTGTACAGAAGTGTTTCTACAAATCCATTCTTGTCAGGAAGTCAGAACGTGGAATTAGAAGGTCTGTGAACGTGGATGCAAAGGGTTCTGAATCATGATTCAAAATAATCAAATTTAAATAATTTGAATGAAGATAACCGTCACACATCTTAATAAAACGTAACTAGGCCTATATGCAATTGCGCATAGATTGCACATAGGTTTAAAATTTAAAATGATTTTCACTAGAACTGAGATTGACATGAACTACTGTACTTAAGCTCGAAAGATTACTGGTTGTCGAACTGTAGGCATGGAAAATGAGACAGTTCAAGAAAACTGAATAAACCTAGTGCTTTTAAAGTTACAATTGGGAATGTGTGAAACACTAATTTCAACTGGTGCGAATTTAGGCAACTGAAGTCTAGTAAAAGCCAATGTAATGACTTCTGTAGCGCAGTTTTGATTTTTGGTATCGCAGGAGGCGGTTGAATCAACGAAGCAGACGCCCGTTCCATAACATAATAGGTCTATAGCTGTTGACCACAGCGTATTATTGAAGCTATGGATGACATATTCGCTGGCACGCACGTAACAACGCGTAACCTTTGCATTTTATTTTTGCTCTGATTAGAAGTCTACATTCACACTTTCGATTACTTCACTATCTAATGGAAACTCTTTATGACTTTATGCGCAACGAAATCGGCCATTTTCCCCGTATTGCCAACAACAGCAGCATCAACAGCGCACGAGAAGGCACTAAACACGTCATTGGTTATGAATATTTATAATCTGGAACCGGCCAATGAAAAAGCGTTATGGCTTGCAATGCTACGAAATCGGGTACGGAATGCCTATATGCTTCCCGCCGGCCTCGCCACTACCGAATCATCGTACGATGAGGCAGCGTGTTGCTGTGGAATGTCATTAGAGAAAGAGGGAGGCAGGGAGACGGTAACTTCCAGAGTCGAACCCAACCGTGTCCGAAGCGGTCAAGGATCCATTCCATCTGTATATAGGAAATCGGAGCCTTGCTAAGCAATCTCTCACTTCGTCGTAAAATACCAAGATGAACCGGAAATGCCAGGTCTTTAGGCCTAGCACCCAAACTTTCCCCCAGGCCAATGGTCGAGTGGTAAGAGGACACGTCTGCCGTCTCAGCGACAGTGGAGCTAAGTCCAGGGTTCAAATCTGTTTCCGCAGCAAACTTAGGAACTGGCGAAGCCTCCAACCTCTCTATGCGTGACACAACCTCCGACAACGCTTCCCTAACATCAGACTGTACAGCCGCGATTAATCTCTTACATTATTTTCACAGAATAGATTTCAACCGAGGGACCAGTGCCCGTATGTGCCCGATGCATCGATATTAATAGACCTGGATTGCGCTAATGAGCTCGAAAGCGAGGTCGGCGACCTGCCATCTTGCCACTACGAATGTGTGGATATCGATAAATTGAATAAAAATGCCTTATTGCGCCGCTATAAATTGCTGCAAACAGCAAATTAAAGGAACAACACAGTCGTTTCATCTGTGAGTAACACATTCACTGATTATTTTATTGTCTAGTAAACGTGATCATTATTAAAATGTAAATTAATACGACTTGCGTTCGAGAACGCATGCCTTCCCTGGCCAAACTATTGATAGCGGGAGCATTATTTTGCGTGTTAACTAACACAATTTGATTTGTAAATGTTGCGTCTAGGACAACTGGACTTAATTTGAATGAATTAACGTGAATACGCACTTGTACACTCATAATGGGCATGCATACAAAGCAATATGGCTGAAAACGATTTAGCTGAAATAGAGCGCTGCAACCTATCCACCGCATCTCAGCAAAATGATACAATGTGCTCAGTACGTAAGTAATCAACGCGAGATCTAAGTATAACTGTCACGTTAATGAAATCAAAAACGAAGGAAAAATATGCAGTAAATGCGAGTGAATATAAAATTTGAAGCTAAGGCCGTAGCGCTCTATTTGAGCGATTTCTTGGGCGGCCATACTGTTTATAAGGACAGGCACGCAGCCTTTGGGATTACCCATTTTGCTCCTAAAACGGCCCAAACAATCCCAAACTAGCGCTGACAACCCAACCGTCCTGGATCGGCCTTGTTCCTCTTGTGTTCCAAATGAATTCCAGATTGTCTCATAATTTTGTGCAGTGGTTTGTAAAGTTTTGAAGACATTATTTTATGTGGACGACATCAACACGGCAAGGTTCTGTTCTCAGTTAGCATACATCTCATAAAAGACATGTGAAATCTCCATGCTTGTATTGTGTTGCTTGAGTGTGCTTGTGACAGATCGGGCAAGAGTATTTTGGTGTGTGCACTTGACGTTACACACCAGGTCAGCGTAAATAGATGAGAGACTGCGGGTATCCTGGGGTGGCAAAATCAAAAGTTGGAAACCCTATCCCAAACCATTGCATCGTTAGCCTTTGCAGTTGTCAATTTTCCATCATACTCCTCTTACTTACAATTCCTGAACCCAATTATTTACATAGATATCTAATAAATTTTTGCAATTTGTAATAACGACTATTTATGAATTGATATTTTTGTTTTAATATGTTGCATGTGTCAACAGATTTCCATATTCACAGCCAGAAGTAATGAAACAATGGGTGCATAATATGCACAGAGAAAGATTTACACCATCAAAGAACTCGGTCGTTTGTTCAGATCATTTCGAGCCGAGCTGCTTCGATCGAACTGGACAAACAGTCAGACTTCGTCCTGGATCTGTGCCAACCATCTTTACTTTACCTGTTCATCTTGTTAAGGTCTCTTTCAATAGTGATTTTTCTTGCAACAGTTTCATATCCATCTGTCATCTAATGTTTATGTAAACTGGTGAACTGAGGATAATGAAATTAATCAATTTAATATTTTGGAAAGCTATTCCTCATTTATGCTGCTATTTATGAATATGGAGAATAATCGTCGTGGGTTATGAAAACACTTAACATGGTTCAATGAGAAGAGAATTACTTAGTCAATTCGGGGTCAAATGACAGCATGAACCAAAGTGGTAAAAACAGAAAACGAAACAGAACGTTGAACAGCCATTAGATGCCTTAAATGAAAATTTATATATATGAGATGTAGTGTTTACTATTTTGCTTTTTGCTGTTTCAGGTTGTGAAGTTCCGCAAACCCCCAAAGGAGCGATGCCATCAAGTGGAGCACACACCATCAACATCGTCTACGGTTACCTGGACAAAGAAACGCTCACGGTCAACATCACCTGTAATTCCCGTCACGGACAATCCCACCAAATCTACATCGTCTACGGTTACCTTGACAGAGAAACGTCGCCCACGGTCAACATTACCTGTAATTGCCGTCACAGATAATCCCACCAAATCTACATCGTCTACGGTTACCTTCACCGAGAGGGATCACTCGTACGCAATAAATGTGAGCCCAAAGACTCTGAAAAGAAAAATGAATACTATTGTGGACCGTGGTGTTGCTCTGCAGAAACGCCTCAAGTGCAGCAATGCCAAAGTTCAGCGTCTTAGGAGAAGAGTTAGATCACTGTCAGATATTGTGTCGGCACTTAAGAAGAATGACATGATTTCTTCTGGTTGTGAGAAATTACTAGAAAGCAGTTTCTCAGGGGTTTCTCGGGTATTAATGAAACGTATAATGAATCGCAAATCGTCAAGACCGACACATTTATCCTACCCTGATGAACTGAAATCGTTTGCATTAACTTTGTCCTTTTATTCCCTGAAGGCATACAACTATGTGCGCCGTACTTTCCACCTTGCACTCCCTCATCCATCCACTCTTCGTCATTGGTACCAAGGGGTAAATGGTCAACCCGGTTTCACCGAGGAAGCGTTTAAAGCTCTATCAGTCCGTGTTGAGGCAGCCCGTAATGAAGGAAAAGAAATAATTTGTGCTTTAATGTTTGATGAGATGGCCATCAAGAAGCATATCGAGTGGGATGGCAAGAAATTTCTTGGGTATGTTGATGTTTGCTCTTCAGTTGATGATGATTCAACACCTGTTGCAACTGAGGCCCTTGTATTGATGTTGGTGTGTTTAAATGGCCACTGGAAGGTGCCATGCGGCTACTTCCTGATTGATGGCATGACAGGTGATGAACGAGCCAACATCATTAATCAATGTTTGTTGAAGTTGCATGATGTTGGGGTTTATGTTACATCAGTTACTTGCAGGGATCCCGTCCTAAAGAAAAAGGAACCAGAACGCCGGACACTCACGACTAGGGGGTCTGGGGGAGCGTCGTGAGCTCCACAGTGGGGTCTGGGGCGAAGCCCCAGCCGACAACGGATTTTAGGGCAATTGCTGCTGAATAGAGCCCGTTTTAGCCACTTCATTTTACTAATTTTGCTATTTTTACCACTGGATTCTTAGACGTTCTGTGATAAGTAATCTCTTTCTCATCCACTATTTATTTATGCGGAATTCCTTAGAGCCAACTCGTTTCACCCGGATTCTTCATTGCACTTTGAGCTACTTAGGTTACCGATAAAAATTACTGTGTAGGATACTGGTAGGCCTACTTCCATATTATTAGGGCCTGCCATGAAATAATCAGACTGCTTATTATTTTTAGCTAAACATGGAGTCAAAAGCAATGCATGAAAATAATAATAGTTGTAGGCTATGGACTACTGTTATTATGCAATGTGTCTGGCTTCTATAGGCGATTATTGACACGGATTAGTTCTCTCAACTTTATAGTCTGTGCACATCTGACACTACTACACTAGCACTATGCAAAGATGCAAGACGAAAATAATGAAACGAAGTATTCCAGTTAAGAAATAACACAATGAAATAAAATTGTCAGTAGTTGCATAGACAATAGCAAAAGCCATTAAATTCAGTCAAATATTTTCCGCATGTGATAGTAACGTGCATGGCTCTTCTCGGTCCTCGCATTTCCTGGACTGATTTTCAAATGCGCCACGGTGACCGACAGCCAACCATTTCTTCACATACGGAAGCGGGTTGAAGTCCTGCAAGGACGGCCCAACAAGTTTCACAAAAATTAATTTGGATAAACGGTCAACACCTAGCCTATTCCGAAGAGGCGTACATATTATGTTCATTGTACTGAAGCCACGTTCGGCATCCGCTGATGTTACAGGGATTGTGCTGACAGCGAAATTGATATCCGTCATGTCATCAGGTATACTGGAACCCCCATTATCAATGAAATCTCGGAAGCCTCTACGGGTCTTATCAACGTCGACACGCAGTATCATGCAAAGTTTGGCAAGTCGCTGTTCACCGTCGTTCCAGGGTGTTGTCACGTCCGCTGGCCACGAGTGTTTGTTCAGCACCTGCAACTGATGACACAATAATGGATATTGGTTTTATTATCTCTAATGAACTAAGAAGTAAAAAGAAACACATAGGCCTAGCCCTAATTGCCATATCAATAATCAATCAATCGACAACAATTATATAATTAGGCCCTATAGCATTCCTTCAAGATCCTTACTCAGAGGGGCTCCCAATCGAAGCGCGATCAAAAAAGAGAAGTCTTGAAGAGACCATAAAAAGGAACCCAAAGAATCAAGGGGTGGCAAGCAGAAGCCAAGATTAGTCGGAGCTCGATCGTATACTGAACAATGAATTAAAAGAATCTACAATGGATGACAGGGCCTTTCACGTCGCACAACCGAGTAGACTATACAGTAGTCTTCTTGCACATAGGTCATATAGGCTTATCCAGAAAGACAAGCAACCACTTAAAATGTAGGAGATATATCTAGTTGATTCCTAGCAATATCACTTGAGCTGGCAATAGTAGACATTGTGTAAGCATCCAAGACATAGCTTGCTACAGACAATAAGCTATAGGCCGCCTATAGACCTAAATTAGTCTAGCTACACATTTCCGAAGCTTGGACTAGGCAAAAAATTGTAGGGGCCTATAATATTCATCACATAATGGATTAAGTAAGGATTTCAGTGTAACTGAAAGTTCATGAAATGCAGTAGGACCTATCATAATTATAGGCATAGGCCTAATTATATGTAAGTTTAGTCGTTACCTGTGAAATTAGTTCTTCAAATTCTGATTTATTCCGGGATGACTGAGCTGTGTTCTCAGCAGAAACGTTGGAAGCAATAACCGTATAAAGGCGACTACGCAAGTTATCAGCCAGACTCTGAAGAAACTGATTGCGCTCAATCGCAACCTGTTTGCGACTTCCAATCCTGTGTGAAATTATTTGGACATTGCGATATTTCTGTTCAGCAACACCATCGACTGATTCCGTAATGTGCAGTGGATGCTCTTCTTTCATTTTCTCCAGTGCACGTATTGTGCGATTCATCACTTGATACGCACGTGAAAGTGTGATATCGTCTCTCTGCAGCTCTTGTGAAATATTATTGAGTTCTTGCAAAGCGTCTATCATCAATCCCAGGTTAAGCACGAATGCCTCAGATGCCAAAGCATCTGCAAGTCCGCGGTACTGCTGCCGCTGCGTATTGTCTCTACGCGCATCGCCAGCGGCAGATTTAAAGTGATTGTAAAGAGCATTGTAGTTTCTGTGGACAGCCAGCACGGCTCTGTAGCTTGACGCAACCCAGCGAACTGTAAATATCTTTCCGATCTTCTGCAGCTGTAGCCTATGTCTAGTGCTGCTGCACAAGCAGCTAACTCTCGTTGGTTTTTTGGTGATTGGCTGTATACACTATATAATTTGTCCATGAAGTGTTTGAAATGATTTACACCACTTACTTCTACCAAAGTGTCTCCAACACTAAGCTCGATTCTGTGACACAGACAGTGCCATCGAATAATGCCTGGAAATTTGTCATCAAGTGTTTTCAGCACGCCGCTGTTATGGCCAACCATTACACTGGCACCATCACTGCATACGGCAATCAGATGGCTTGCTAAGTATTCATCTTTGAACCCGTGCAACAAAAGAGTCTTCATGACAGCACGAACAATATCATCATCTCCACATCCGTCCATCTCCACGAGATCCAGAAAGAATGAAGTAACTGTGTTACGGACAGCCGCACGAATGTATAAAATCAAGCCGCCATTAAAGCGTGCGATATAAAACCATAATGATACGATAAAACCATCGACGTACAGGCTACCTATTTTTTAGCCTTATGGATAAAACCAATTATATCTATTTTTAATTTTCACGCTTATATCCTGGACAATATTTTGTTTCTTGTTCTTGAAAGTTGAACCAATGTCATTGCTCAGCTAAAAGCAGGAAGCTCCGTCTAGTGCTATAGTTCTATTATAGTTCTATTATGAGGTCGTTGGTCGACACTTCACTATCATAATTATTTCCGACTTCTTATTTTGAAGTCAACATTTTCATCATTGTTTTCAGTCATTCCGCTTCTTATTCTTCTATTACCTTTTTCATTTGCCATCGACTGAGCCTTAACTTCTCTGATTAATAACATGCATGCCATGGACAGTAAACAATATTCAAACCTTTCCGTCGTCAATGGGTTGCGTCTTTTTGAAAAGTAATTCAGCAGATCGGCGTCTCTCAAGCGCTTCATCGCCTTAGTATTTAAACTAGACGTAAAACTTAAATTAACCTCGTTCTCTGTTTAAATAGAGAAATTAATGGAACTGTATCGTGGATTGAAATGTAAAAAATAAAGCTAAAACAAATTTTAATTTTGCATTGCATCTTCTGCCCTCTACCGGCAGTTTAGTTTGTTAAAATTCATTATTTTTTTCATAAAAGTTACATCTCATTAAATAACTTTTTATTTCTTCAACTATTTGCAGATATTCCAACTTTGTGTACAAAGTCCGTTCATTTCAGAATATAGGCCCTAATAAAATATCATGTGTAAAAAATGTAAGCGGTAACGGAGTTATTAATTTTTTATATGTCTCGAGTCCCGATCGACAACATAAAAATGCTAAAATACACATAATTCTGCATCCCTTGACCAATTGTTATGATTTTGGTGTCATATGATTAGAATTTATATATATAGGCTTGCTAAAACATATGGAGTCATTTTAACTTAGAAATAAAAATATCGTTGGCGCTATAGGCCTAAATTAATGGAGTCATCCAAAAGGAGAATGAGACAGAGGGTTTACCTATGTGTATACATGGACTCTGCATGACTAGGGCTGAGCTCAACATGAGCGCAGAGAAAATTATACGAAATAAAAAACGACGCCGTACATGCAAGAATTATTTTATAAAAAGGAACCGGAACGGCGTTCCGGTCGTCAAAAAAGGAACCGGAACGGCGTTCCGGTGCGTTCCGGTCCGACCTGTTCCCTGGTTACTTGTGATGGTCCCTCTTGTAATTTTTCCATGATGAAAGCACTCGGAATTAGGCTTGAACCCTGTAATATGAAGTCTTGGTTTATACACCCTTCTGACCCTAAGCTTCGTGTTCATGTGATTCTTGATGTTTGCCACATGTTGAAGTTAATGTGAAATTGTTTTGCATGCTATGGAATTCTCAAAGATCGACAGGGTCGTAAAATTAATTGGAATTACATTGAGCAGCTGCACAAATTACAGGAGGTTGAGGGTTTGCGACTTGGCACTAAGTTAAAAACTACTCACATGATGTGGAGTCGGCAAAAAATGAAGGTAAATTTAGCTGCCCAAACACTGAGTGCCAGTGTAGCTGATGCCATTGATTTTTGTCGTGATAATTTGAAACTTGCTCAGTTCATTGGGTCTGAGGCTACGGTTCACTTTTTGCGTGTAATTGATCATTTGTTTGATATCCTTAATTCTCGCAATCCTCTGGCCAAGGGTTTCAAAGCTCCAATGAGGTCTTCTAATGAAGCAATTTGGAAACCTTTCCTTGAGGAAGCAAAGATTTATTTGGCTGGTTTAACTAATGACAAAGGGATTCCAATGTATGAGACAAAACGACGAACTCCATTTCTTGGCTTAATTTGCTCTGTGGAATCCACTGTTGCAATATTCAATGAACTAGTTGGTAAACCCAATTCTCCTCTTAAGTATCTTTTGACATACAAATTAAGTCAGGACCACTTGGAACTTTTTTTGGTGCAGTTAGATCTTCTTGCGGCTCCAATAATAATCCTACAGTTCGCCAGTTTACTGCAGCATACAAGAGATTATTGATGCGCCATAATGTAGAAGGTGGCTTGGGCAACTGCACAGTACAGGACACAACTACCATATTGAGTGTAACATTGGATTCCATCCCAGTTCAAGGTTTACAAGAGGATACTCTAGACATGTCAGTGGCCCGCATGTATGACCTACAGCCTCGTGTACCACTAGCCAGCGACCACGATTATGTCGACATTCCAAATAAAACAATTCTGTCTCAGTACAAAAAGGCTGTTGTTTCGTACATTGCTGGTTATGTTGTAAGAATGGTGAAGAAGAAGATTAAGTGTGCAGATTGTCAGTTAGCTTTAACCGCAGAAGATGAAATGGTAGCAAATGTTGGGAGCCAGTTCATTTCGCTAAAAAATCGGGGTGGGTTAATTAAGCCGTCGGCGAGTGTGACAATGATTTGTGAAGAAACTGAGAAGTGTTTTATGCGAATGCATACTACTCTTGGAGCTAAACTACCACGGGCCAAGCATTTTGTACCTACTGTTTGCACCGTTGTCCTGAAAGAGGTTGGGTTGCATTCTTTTGCTTGTTTGAATGACCACATGTTTGACAGTACACCTGACAACAATCATGTTTTTAATTTAATCAAGTGCATTAGCAGCTGCTATTGCACTATCCGAATGCATCATCTGGCCAAGCAGAAAACTGTCCAAATAACTGGTCCAATAATTCGTAAACAGCTGACAAAGCTCGTTCTGTTTAAGCATCAGTGAGAGATAAGTAATATTTGGTCAGCTATGCTTATAGAATTGAGTTTTTAAAATTCTCATGGAACAAACAGTGTGTTAAGCTTACGTTTTGCTAAGCTTAATGTGTGCAAGTGTTACTAGGCTAGCAGAGGTTGTAAAATCTTTGAGTGCACAGACTTTCAGGTTCTGTTATCTTGTGTATAGCATGGTGAATGTGTCTTTAGTGACCATCTGACCATTTTAATATTTCATGTTTTTAAAGTAGCAATTTGTTGATTTAATTAACAAGCACTTTGTTTTACTTACTGTGAGAGCAGTTCTAATCAATTGTAAGCAATGTTGTTTATACATGTTAAATATTTCCTGTAATAAATCAAAGTTATTGGCTAAGCCGATTCAACATGTGTTCTGAAATTGTCATCATTACATTAATTACCATGCACTCCCACATAGAGTGGACCAAACATTGCAACATCTGCCTTAATCAAAGGAAGCTTTGCAAGGCATCCTCGTACGAGAACTTCTGACTCATACCTTTTGGACCAGGAGCTCACTTTTGCTCCTCACATTCACCGATTTGCCCGAGACTGCAACTATCAGCTGTGTCATCTTCGCACAATTGCTTGTTCACTAACGTCTAGTGCTGTCGCTACCAGGGGCGGATCCAGGGGCAAATTCGTTCCTCTCTCTTATTGACAAGGAAGCCGGTGGGCCTTTTTGAGCCTTATGCTCCCTGAGATGTCAAAACCATAGCCAGGATTTTATTTCAGGTATGTTTTTTTATAGTCACCACTTTCTTTTGGGAGGATTTATATTCTTTTTACTTTTTTCATTTCGGGGTGTTCAAACATCCAAAACCTCTGTCCACCCCGCAAATCACTTCAGTCAGAGGTTTCGTCACTGATGGCATAGCCCCACTGAGCAATCCCCTACTTAGCTGTTCACCCCACCCATCACTGTGAGGTGCAGGTTAGGACTCTAGGGTTGGGGAGAACTACAGCCCATGCTTTGCTGCATTTAGGAGCACCGCTGTTATCCATGTCCATAACACTTGATGACTCAAGTTTTTAGAAGGCATTCGACACAACGAGGCACAATAGCCTGGCCTTGAAGTCCATACAAATAGCCTCCATACAAAATTTCTACCACTGCCATAATTATACGAACTGCAACCATGCAGAATTGAGCCTTTTCCGTAGTGGGCTGTTGTCTGGAATGGGCTCCACAGGAGCCACGTCTGTTTCCTGGGGCTCTTACTGAAACATTTTTTACTGAGCTCGACCCTATGCTAGAGTCGGGAGCACTTCTGAGCCGTCCCTCGAAGAAGCGTCATATAAATTCTGGAATGAATGAATGCATATTCGGGAAATTCTCAGCGTCCACAGAAAATGTGCCAAAGAGACCAGCTTAAATATCGCTGCTATAAGCAAGTCCGCACTGGCGAGGTCGCTGTTTTTTGGAGCCTTGCAAAAGGCCTACTGGCAAACAGCATATTATAATAATTTGTTCCCGTCGTAGTATGATATGTGAACAACAATTAAAGGTTGGTCAGTTTGAAATTAATTTGAAAATGCTGTGTAACCGAAGGTTTTAATCGAGACATTTTCAGGATATCAAGCGCGCAGCTGATTCAATATAGTGGCAAGATGGCGGCATGGTCTAAACATAGATATCGACTGTCTGTCCGCCGACCGCACATTTTTGTGCAGCGAGCATAGACTAAGCGCAATCCAGGTCTATTAATATCGATGGCCCGATGCCATTCTCGTTATTCCACTCCAGGTTTGTCTCTCAGAGGCAGTTTATGTTAGGTCCTGCAGTGGTGCTTCTCACCATTCTGTTATGTTATCCAGCCATTCTTTGTGTGGTCTTCCTCTCCTGTTAGATCCTCCATTCTTCCAAGTATAGCTGTACTGATCTTTCTGCTATTATCCATCCTGCATAATTATATTATGCCCAAAGAGTTCTAGAACGGAATAGAATAGGATAACTTGCCAAGCATAACAATATTAATGCAGGATCTACATGTGCAACCTATAAAGATATATATATATATATATATATATATATATATATATATATATATATATATATATATATATGAATATATATATATATATTTATATATATATTCGTTTAATCGTAATTGTAATTGTAATTGTAATCGAACATTTATATAGCGCCACTTCAAGAGAACTCCTCAGAGGCGCTCCCGACCTGACACCAAACCATAATCAAAGAGAATGGTTTTCAAACGCTTGCGGAAAAGGGGCAAAGAAAGACAAAGAAGTTCATTACGGAGACTAATAGGTAACTTATTCCAGAAAGACGGACCGACCATAGCAAAACTTCTATGCAGCACTGTGGAAGATCGAGCCCTAGGAACAACCAATGACTTCAATGACTTCAGACATTCGACTTCACATATTTAATTAGAAATCAGATTGACATGCCGCAACACAGTTACAAGATGAAGAGACAATAGTTTTAAAATATAGTTTGTTCGTTGTTCACGGGTTACTTTTTTTATATAAATGTTAAACTAATCGACGTGATGCTTAAAAGATGATGACGTCTTAGAGAAGAAGATCGTTTGGCTATTCAATTGAAAAGACATTGGGCCTGCTTAAGTTCGCTGTCTCATAGTAAAGATCGGGTGTTCAAGGACCCGTCCACTACGATCTGCGGTAAAATGAGCTACTGCAACTGTAACAGAGAATAAGACCCACTCAGTGGTGCAGTTAATTTTCTCTGCAATATTATATTTTAAAGGGCGGAAATTATCAACTTTTCTATATATTATCTACTATGCCTGAGTCCATTAAAGTCACCGGGCCACTGGTAATTTGCTTTCTGCCGCACTTTTACGGCCCTGACTTCAGACATTCGACTTCACATATTTAACTCATTCGTCGATCATTCTGAACAGATTGAAAAATATTATTATTATTATTATATTAGCATTGCAATGTGTCAATGTGTCAATGTGGCATGTAGAATGGCGCTCATCCTCAGTTTGAATTCACCAATCCATCTCTAGATTGTGGCATGTGATGAAACCGTAATCATTAATCATCTAACAAGGAAACCGGTTGCATGTCATGTGAAAAATCATTCGGTATCAATCCGTTCAAATACAAAATAATTACTGACCACACATGTTATTATATACATAAGAATATATATATATATATATATATATATATATATATATATATATATTACACGATAAAACAACACGTAGAGAACCCCAAATGAAGTCAGAATATTTATCGAACTGATCAGGCAAAATGTTATTAGTTTTCATAAAAGCACGGTGTTTTGATTAATTACTGAATAAGACATGACAACGCGCAAGAATTATTTAAAACACAAACCGACGAAAGTTTATAACAAGGCTGAAAACGTTTATAGGGTGTCTAAATTAATGCTTCTTCTTCATTGCACAACTGCATCTCGTGATTAACATTTCTCTGTCTGTCTGTCTGTCTGTCTGTCTGTCTGTCTGTCTGTCTGTCTGTCTGTCTGTCTGTCTGTCTGTCTGTCTGTCTGTCTGTCTGTCTGTCTGTCTGTCTGTCTGTCTGTCTGTCTGTCTGTCTGTCTGTCTGTCTGTCTGTCTGTCTGTCTGTCTGTCTGTCTGTCTGTCTGTCTGTCTGTCTGTCTGTCTGTCTGTCTGTCTGTCTGTCTGTCTGTCTGTCTGTCTGTCTGTCTGTCTGTCTGTCTGTCTGTCTGTCTGTCTGTCTGTCTGTCTGTCTGTCTGTCTGTCTGTCTGTCTGTCTGTCTGTCTGTCTGTCTAATTGAGACAAAATCTATTTGAAGACATCCAAATTTATTTTTTTTATAATTATAATAATGTATGTTTCAACAGATGAAACCAGGAAGGTTTATTAGCTGGTGAGAATCATGATTGAAAGGCCAAGGATCATGAACAGTAATATGATTGAGTAATTGAAGTTGCATAATTTAAATTACATTTGTATTTGATAATTTGTAATTTGACGCTCTGCACCAAAGCAATTTATTGTGTGTAATTCATTTACATTTCTCTATGTGATTTGTAATTTCAATTAGGCTTCATTTTGAAAAATCAAATTACTTTGAGTCTAAATTATGTGATCATTTGGGTCAAAATTCCGCTTACTTATATTACTTCATTTACAATCGAATTAAATGTGCATATTTAGGAATACGGCCAATGAGGCGAGCAGTCGAACGAAGAGGCGCCCAATAATTAGTCCAAGTGGCAGACCCACAATCAGAGACGTCCTATTGCAATGAATCCCAGAGGTAAAAGAGAAGATTATTATTATGCATCGAATCGATGCTGAGATGCCTTCGCTTGGGTTGTGATATTGTAATAGGCGTACGTAAGAGCATCATTCCAATTTGATATGGGCCAATGAAGAGGAAGTCACGTGTTGGGCTATAGGCATCTTCAGGCGGAGTTGAAGCAGCTGAAGCAGGCCGAAAATTGTACGCTCTTGAATTAGTATTACTCAAACGTTTAACGAGATCTTACAGCCACAGAGACTGTTGACGTGATTAAAGTTTTCGATGCATCTCAGTAACTTCATGTTGCTTCTATTACTTTTCATCAGTGTCTTCCTGTCTCTTGTAAAAGCGCTCAGTGACATTTTACTAATGCGTAATTTAACGCCCCTAATAATTATATAAAAGGAGTGTAGCACGTTTAAAAGGTATCTAAACTAAAATCTTTATTTGGATGGATCCAAATTTGACGAGGGCCTGTTGGAACAGAGGCCGTTGCCTTCGAAAAAATTTGCTTGGCATATAACGGGTATAGCACATTTTTTATTTAGTTGACTTGTCACTATTTGTGGGGCGCGTTTGTGTAGTGGTGGCGTCGTTGCCTTGGAGCCGGAAGGTTCGAGGTTCGAATCCACCACGCCGCGTAAGGACCTCACAGACGAACGGACAAACGAGCAGACAAAGAGTCTAAAGATATTCAGATACAGACAGACACATAATTATACGAATGAATTTTTATCGCATAAAATATACATGACACTACAAAACTATGCAAAAGATAACCGTCAACAGCCATGGCATCAAAATAGTGTTGACAAAAATCTTTCATATTACACTCTCATTGAACACCTCTATATAAGTTTTCATAATTTTATATATATATGTGTGTTACGTACGGGAACTGAATGCAATGCAATCACTATGCAGTGCTAAAAACGCAGATCCGTTTGAACAGACAGAAGAATATTATTCCAAAGCATCACTCAAGTCTAAAATGGAAGGGGTTGGAAGGTGAAAGGACAATTGAATAATTATGCCGTGGAGATGACGAATAGGTTTGAAACATTAGAGATTTTACCTGAAGAACGATCTCCGGAAAACCCACGGCAGAAGACAAAAGGAAATTTACATGTGGCTGCTGAAGAAATTGTGGGCATCGAAACGGAGTCAAGAAGAATAAATTATAGTGTCGCTGATCACTCTTTAGGTTTCAGTGATAATTAGAAAGGCGCTAGGCGAGACAGAAGGATCGGTTCAAATAATTATAGAAACCATAAAGCAGTGGTGCAAAGGTGTCTGAGCAAAGAAAAGCAAAAGCAATTGGATGACTTGTGCGACAAGGTATAGAACTAGACAACCAGAAAGCGGTGTCTGCTTCGAACGGTAAGATCCATCACACAAAAGTAACCTCAAGAAATGCACAGACTTCAGAATAATATTTATTGCTTTGATATCACATGCATGTAAAATCGTATTAAGAGTAGGCCTAATCGTTGAAAGAATAACGGAAAACAGATGCAGAAATCGCTTTAATCAGGTAATTTCGACAGCAAAGGAACATCATATCAGACTCTCTTCACGTGCTTCGTTGATTTTTAAAGGCTTTCGACTACATGTAAGTCACGCATGAATCACTCTCGATGAACAAGTTGTGGATGGGATTTCAAGGACACACCGTAGATCTCTTGACAAATCTCGAAAATGTCGGCAGAACCATCTCTGATAAACAATATTTTTTTATTTATGCAGTTTCTTCTATGCAGTCAGAGATTGGGTGTATGGACGATTGAAGTGGAAGCATGTGGAAAGACAGAGGCTATTATTGGTATTCGCGGTATGGGGACGATTGATCACAGGACGATTTATCACCGGACGTTTGCTCATTGCGGACGTTTGCTCATTGCGGACGTTTAATCATTGCGGACGTTTAATCATTGCGGACGTTTAATCATTGCGGACGTTTGATCATTGCGGACGTTTGATCATTGCGGACGATTTAAATAAAACGTCATGACATAAAATTACTAGCAGCCAATGTATTTAATTTTTAATAAACTGAAAATGAAAAAGGAAAATATGTAAAGAGTTATCAAAAAGTTAACTATGATATAATTTGAAAATGGCAAGCAAATAAGTAAAAACATCTGTTTCATTTATTCTCATACCACGTTTAGACACACCATACATACATCCCAGTTTCTTCCATGTCGACATTTACCATGTTACTGTACATTGAAGATCTTCATCCTACGTTTCTCAATGTCTACATTTCGCACCTTATGTTCATGTTCCCGATGTTAATCAATTGCATTGACGAAGGATAGCAAAATGGCACTGTTGAAAAACATGCTGCGCAATACAATAAAATACAAAACTAATATCGGGCAATGACAGAATAATACCCAACTGCAATGGAACTTCTCGGTATTTAGAGTATTAGGTAGCATAGGCCATAGGGGCCCACTGTTTATTTCGGTCATTCTTTACCATTTTTACACTGTAGGCTACACTGCCATTAAATTTTATTGAACACTACGAACCAAGTAGCTGGTATATCATAGGATCCACAATGTTAAAGTTAACAATATGCATGCTGCATTGACGTTTGTGTTTTGATATTTCATTAAACGACACATCGTTAATAATATTGAGTTTTAACTATGAAATAAAAAATAGGCTTTCATAGACATGTGGGACTGTTGGAGGAGTATTATAGTGACGGAATGTATGGGTGGACTACGGACCTTCTAAAAAAAAATTGTGTGTGTGAATCTCAAAAGTAGAGTAAGATATAATAAATGTGGCGCATTAAGTATAAATAATAAAAATGGCGGAAGTAAGCTTATATGCTACAAAGTCGTAAATTTTTTGCTGGACCTCCTTGCAGTATAATAGTCAAGACTCATTTACCAGACAATAAAATTGAGTCTTCTTGCATATGTATATTAACGTTTGATATTGTATTAAAGGTGTCTAAGTCTATCGATGCTTTTATTCAGAGTTGACCGTTCTCGCAACTACAGATCACACGTAAACAACTGTCGATGGATTATTTAAAAAGATCAACGGCGTGTATTTATACTATTCCCTCGCTTTGGGTTACCGATCGTAACCTGCGCCCAAACGAGATAGGTGGAGTAAATCAGATTCTTTGCAGTTATACCATGATGGCAATTAGGCAGATAGGTTTCTGGTTCATTCATTCGTTCATTCTTTCAGGTATTCATTCGTTGATGAGACAAACAGCGTATGACGTCAGAGGTCAGTGCAACTTTCAAGGAAGTTAACATTTTCAGCATAATTAATTGCACGAGAAAACACTCACTGAAATGTGCTTCAAGTTATTTCTAATTGACACACGCAGCCTATATGAAATAAATGCATTAATTGAAATACGACTGACGAAAATATAGAGCCATGTCATTAGTTTTCGAAGGTGTCCGAATAACTTGTCCTCATATAATTGCTTAATTAACTCCGTCTCGTGATTAACATCATGTCCAATGTTCGCATGTAAATATCAAAATAACTAGACGAAGGTCACAAACAATCTCAGACGCACACTCCGATTTTTTCTTTGCTTTATCTGCCGTATGGCGGTTTGTGTATCAGTTTTTGTCATCAAAAAATATTGTATATGCAATAACCGGAGATGTAAAAACTTCCTGGTGTATTTTTTCACCAGTATACTGAGTGACCGTCTTATATACTACGTTAATCCATAATTATTTAAAAATGACGATTCGTGGACCTATATATAGATGGAGCCTTTGCAGAATGATTGTTTTCAAATAAATGCAGGTCCTTTATATCGCGTAAAGTGAAAGCGTTATAAAAGTGTCCAATGACATAATTGGTTTTTTAACCTAGAGATGATGTCCACATTACCTTACCCGAGAGATAATTAATAAATTAGCAATTAATTATCGATGAATGTCGCCAAAGATATTAAAACACATCTTTATCCAACGAAGTGCTCTTATCATGACAATGAACTGTTTGTAGCTTTCCATTTAGCACAGGCAACGTATGCAATCAATGTCTTAATGAGCAATCATTAATAATCAGTTAGACTTTTTATTCACAAAATCAGCGTCGTCTAATGAAATTGAAGGAAGTTCCCTGCAATAGGCCTACTGAAAATACACAACAGTGACTGAGACAAACACGTATTTGAACTTTTTATTCGGTCCTGCTGGAAGGATCATTAGCTTCCCTCAGTGTGTGATTATAGTTACCACTGGGTACTGACGGGGACTCCCGAGAAACGCTGACACATTGCCCGCCCTCCAATGTAATGCAGCTTTTTTTAGAGGGGTGCTAGACCAAATCACGCGGATGAGGAGAGGCGACGCTCAATCGATGAAGAGGAAAACGCTCTTTTTGGACACCCTTGAAAAACTGTCATCGTGCAACGGCGTCGTTTAAGATAAGCCACATAACTGTGATTATTGCATTGGATTATTTTGTATAGCGTCTCTCGCAGCGCGAACCAATCAGAGGCACTTTAAATGCAATGAATCTCAAAGGTAAAAGAGAAAATAATTGTATGCATAGGATGGATGCTGAGAGATCTTTGCTTGGGATATTGTAGCAGGCGGAGAGAAGAGAGTCATTCCACAGTGAGTGAGGCCAATGTAGGCAAATCGCAATTAATGATAAAAACCCACTCGTTAGACACCTTGAAGTCAGATCCACATATGCCATATATACTTTGCAGCAACATCTGACAACTCCGCCACTGGTTGCACTCTGCCAGTGCCAGTCCCAAGCCTGGATAAAGGAGGAGGGCGTCGCTAATGGTATTTGTTACCACACAGTGACGTTAAACTGCGAATACACTGACGTTAAATCATAACTTGAGTTGCGTCTACAGTTCTACACAATGCTTTATAAATAATCAGTTGACATTAACATTGGTGTCCATATGGACCCCAACACCCTAAGCTTAGTGACATACTACAAGGGTTAAGCTGCTTTAGTATCGCAGCAAAACCGACTTCAAGCACTTTGTGTGAGTGCGAAAACGGTCCATTTCAGACCTTGATGGGAATCACATAGTGGTTTACCCGACACCATAATTTATATCAAACAGCTCTCTGACTGTGTTACCAAGGTCTGATGTCGGCAGAGGTTTCTCTGGGAGACAAATAATTTTTCTAGCCGTCAATTATTATTGACTGGATGGGCGGCTAAAGTGTACGACTGTGAGGCGAAAGACTCATTTGTATAAAAAAACATCGACGTCGATAATTACACGTCTATCATGTAGACTCGAGAAGAATGTCTACTTTGTCAACGGTCAAATTCCGCTGTATGATGACCCACTGACGGTCAACGGTGTTGTATTGTGACGATGCATTGTTTTTGTTTCGTCACATGTACGTGCAACACGTTTCTGTTAAACCCCATATAGTCGAACATTGTCACTCGATGCAAGGTATCCCTCGAATTTTCATTTCCAGCCTATCCAAGTTGTTTCCGTATATTCACTGTAAGACAGAAATGCATAGATCGGTACAATAAGTCACTCATTCAAATCTTTATTAAATTTTTTTAAATCTATAGCGTCGTTTGACAGTGTTTCAAAGGTGTCATGTTGCTCGTATTTTTTCATTCATTCATTCCATTATAGATAGGAACAATCAGCCATACATTCAAATTCTTATTAAAAATTTATGTATAGATAGCGTCGTTGGACAATGTTTTAAAGGTGTCTTATTTATCACATTATTTTAATCAATTGCAGCTAAATGCAAATCAAAGTTAACGCATTAAGTTCACAACTATCGATGAATGGTCACAAAGATTTTGAACGGCATATTTTTTATCAAAGACTTTTGACGACAACACAAGAATTTTAAAGTTCTCCATGCAAAATTCAGTCACTGTTATAATAGAGGTCTTTAGTTTTCGTTGTTGAGCGACATCTTGTGACTGCCATAGCGGTTAACGTAGACCTTCACAACGCATTGGATACAATCGCCAGAGGACAGGACGTTACATTTGCAATGAAATTTTATTTAAATTCACTCGCTATTATTATAGGGTCAATGATCGTATCCTTACATTTCTACAGCGCTTAAAAGGGAAAGTCAGAGAAATCCGCTATCTACGACACAATTAAAGCTATCTCCGTTGCATAATTCTGGTATAGGCAAGATGACGTAGCAGGTGACGTTGGTTGCCCCTGGCAGTCGTAAGATCCAACTGAATCTCGGAAACTATTTTAAGCGATTCCCTACTGCGCCACTCGCCAGTATCCTGGTGGTGCAAGTCCAAAGCCAGAACAGAAGAGAAGGGCAACGCTAACCATTTCGCTAAACATGAATAACCAACAAACAGGGTACAGTGGTACATAATGATGAAATTAATATTTCCCAGGTTCAGTCTTTCGACATCTGATATCATGGACCCTTGTATATATGTGTATATATATATATACTATAAATTTATTTTTATATAATTTATTTATTTATTTGTTTGTTTATTCATTCATTCATTTATTTATTTAGTCGCCAATGGGAAATATGACGGCAGCACGACTGTTTTGTAAATTGGATGAGTAATGAGTAGGCCTAACGAGATTGGCTAAAGGAACATTCTCCAACAATGATTTCCCAGTGGCTAATACTAGCGTTTTTGGCCTCTATTGGTCACCATAGAGATGTATTATAATAAATATAACGCTATATATTTTATATATATAGCGTACATCTCTATGATTGTGACCATAAGGGATTTCCTCGGATTACCTTGGCTATGAGTCTCTTCTCACGACGGCAATCAATCCTTCTTAGCATGATCTTTCTCTATCATCGTTGCTCATGTTATCATCTCTCGTATAAAACAAGATGGCCTTGCTGACGACATGATATTTGTGAAGCTTCATTCAAACACCAATCCTGTTGATGGTGTTTTTAGAATGATAGAAATTAGTTTTCGTTGCATTGTATATTTTCATGTATTGTCGTCAACGGCCATTGAAGTCATAAGACGACGTTAAACTGTGGAATAAATAATAAGACGACATGATAATTATGACGTGAGTTAGAAACCGCCTTCAACGAATATTATTTTAATTAGATTTCACTTTATAAGGTGTCGTTCAGAATGGAATCTACTAAATCAAAATGTACATTCTGCTAGCGCGTGTTTTATATGGTGTCATCGTTTTCAAACTCATTTAATCAATTGCCTTAATTGCAATTATTAAACGCATGACTTGCAGCATAGTTGACCTCAAAAGAAGCCGGAGATGTCGTTCACAACAGCATGATGAATATCGATAATTAGACACCTTTAAAAATAATTTCGGAGTTCCTATATAAGCTATCGATTCACAAGTGTTCTGACGTCTATTAAGAATTCGTTTACAAAGTCCCGTCCAAACCTATTACAAGAAACAATAAGAATCTTTAATCAAATTAAAATTAGTAAAGACTAGTGCTTTTGATCTGGATCCCGAGTCATGTAAATATATTAGGCAATGAGAGAGCGGATGCTTTAGCAAATCAATCACTGACTATGCCAATTATTAATTCAACAACCTATTTAGAATTGCAAGAAATTGCTTCAATTGTAAAATTGCATGTAATTGAGAAGTGGCAGACATACTATGACAGTGATCCCAAGGGCCATCACTATAAATATATATCTCCAGTTGTGAACACAAACTTGAAATTTACAGACCTTGATAGAAAGAAGGAGGTTCAAATTTCAAGATTAAGATTAGGAAAGGTAAATCTAAATGAAAGACTCTATCTTATGAAAAAGCATGAAAATGGTCTTTGTAATTTATGTAAAGTTCCAGAGAACATAGATTATTTATTATTAACTTGCAAAAAAGAAAATATCTCTACCACTTTAAGAGATTCCTGTGTTTCTTTTAAAGTAGACTTCAACATCAAGAATTTGCTTGATAATGGTTATATGCAAAGTGTTGTTTATAGGCTTATAAACCTGATAAATAAAGGAAAAATTGTATAATCTCCGTCATTTGTAAGACAGTGTATAAATGTGCAAACACCATTTTAGTCTAGAAAGCATTGCTTTATTTCTGAATGTTTGTTGTTATTTTGATGTTGTTTGATTTTTTCGTAAATTGTGTGGGCTAAATTAAGAAATAGAACAAGACTCGTACGTTGGTTGATCTACAGAGTTATAGAGACATTGAGTAACATATTAACAGTTTTGAAACATAGTTGTTTAGTAAAACAAATATGATAAACAAATTAATTTGTGTGACAATGTATTCAAAACTGATCATGCGTGTGTACTGTTGTTGTTTTGCTATTATTGATTGTCATGCAATTGTAACATGATTGTGTGGGAATATATTTTGTCGTCATTGCTTTTGTTACAGCAAAACTATATCTAATAGTAACCTGTTTAAGAATTTCTTTTAATAAAATGTAGAAGTTTTGAATCAAATTCATATTAAGAATGGTAATCAAGAAAATTATGATATGTCTTGCATGTGACAATTACTGCAGTACATAAATGATTTTCATAAGCAAAGGTTTTAACATAACTTGAATTGTTGATGTTATTAACTGTTAACCATTTTGCCTCAAGCAATGAACACTAATGACATTGAAAACTAATATTATGTTATGGCTATGGCAACGAACATTGATATTGTTATGACAACGTTATATGGTGTATTTTGAACGCCATAAATTCACTGTTACTGTCCTGTATAAGCTGTAAATTGTCGTCAACGGCCTTAGATGCCATACGACGACGTTAAACTTTGGTTAAATAAATAAATTGCAGTAATTGCAAGTCAACCGTTGGAAAAAGTATTTAGTATGCCCTTCGATGTTAATATAATAATTAGTCCCTGGTATGCCAAGAGATGACAGCCTCTTAAAGTTGCAACCGCCGAGAATATATAGCAAGGTTGAAAACGTTTCTAGGGTTTTCAAATAAATTCGGCTTCTTTCTTGCTCAACTTCATCTAGCGGCTTTTATAATAATTATTATGTCTGTCTATCATTTTCAATGTGCATTTTCATATACACATACAAGCCTGCCTGCCTGCCCGCCCGTCCGTCCGTCCGTCCGTTCGTCGTCCGTCCGTCCGTCTGTCTGTCTGACTGCCTGCCTGTCCGTCCGTTCGTCTGTCCGTCCGTCCGTCCGTCTGTCTGACTGCCTGCCTGTCCGTTCGTTCGTTCGTTCGTTCGTTCGTTCGTTCGTTCGTTCGTCCGTCTGTCTGTTTCTTTCCGTCTGTCTGTCCGTCCCATTCAGTCGGAAGGCTCATGATCATCGTGTAAGGAAACAGTGAATCAGAGCGAATACAGCGCGTACACTGCATCGTAGTTTCACTCCTATGCGTATACGTGCTCCTTCTTTATCCATTCTTCTCAGTGACACAATTCAATCATTGACTTCATTCACTTTTGGTCCATCAGTTTTGCGCCATTTAACGACGTAATGGACAGTTGACAGTCAAGGACATTAAATTTTATGCAGTTCAGAATAATATCATTGAATACGTATCAGAGCTTCTGTAAAAGCTGGTGCCCGTATACGCTTGGCATTTTGTAACACCTGAGACGTTTGCCAAAGTCATGACGAAGCACTTTTTTTATAAACTTTTAACTCCGCCACTGGTTGCACTCTGCCAGTGCAAGTCCCAGGCCTGGATAAAGGAGGAGGGCGTCGCTAATGGTCTTTGTTACCACACCGTGACGTTAGACTGCAAATACTACTACTATAAACTTTTAATAAGTTAGAATGTTAGATGGATGCATTAATTAATTTTACGGCAGCTCTGGTATATATGACATCCGATGAAACCAATGTTACAGGTGTGTAAAAATAGCTTTGCTTTTTATCAAAAGATTGCATCGCCCTATCCTCACCCTTAAGCAATGATACCATGAAGGGCCTTGAGGAAGTTGAGGGCATCTCTACATTCTTGTGTATTTTGTGGAACCTCTCCAGGCTGCATTGATTTTTTTAAAGATCCATACCAATGTCTCTACTATTTCTTCCGTCACTTCATATCAAAATTTAGGTTGTAGTTTATCGATTCCTGGATTCTTTCCGTGTTTAACTTTTACAGCTACTCCAACACATTTTCATTGGCAAGCATGCATCGTCTGTGTTAATCCATCAACTCCAATTATATTAATACTATCCAGAAATGCTTGGTTATGTTCTGCATGAATTTTCTGCTAATTCTATCCACAGTTGACACTAAGTCTTGACTGTACCTTACCCGGCAGATATATAGTAAGCTGACAACTATTATAATAATAGGTGAGTGACTACAACGATATGTATCGGCATCTTATTATATCGAAAATAATAATGGAAATACTGTGCTGCGAATGATGATTTAAGATCAACCTAACGCTAGCCCTAACATTTTTATTTTTGATCCTAGAAACAAATGTTATATATGAAACTTGTTTTTGTTTTAATCTTTTACCCGTTTGCCCCGAGAATATCCGCTGAAAACGGGCTTAAAATTTTAAAATTAACTGGTAAAGGGTTAATAGGGATCATTTTTGCTCTTTTATATTTCTTTGTAGCTGTGACGGTTCTGGAGTTATTGTCAAAAAAACCGAATTTAGTCCGCCATTTTTCAAGATGGCGCCTCGGGACATTTGGTATTTTCGTCAGTGAGGTGTACTTAACAACTCTGCCTAGTTTCTACATAGTGCTAATTTGTTGAGTCGATTTTTCTCAAATTCTTTCACTATGAGCCCTCGTCAAAATTAATCTGTATATAATTATATCTGTCTCGTAGAATGCGAAATTTTAAACGCCATGAATGATTATTATTTTCACAAGATATCACTTTTAAAAGGTGTCGTTAAGAATGGGATATACTACATCAAATGTACATTCCACTCGCACGTGTTTAATAAAGCGTCGCCTTTTTTCAACTATTTGGATTAAATTCCTTAATTGCAATTGTTTAAATGCATAATTTGCAGAAAAGTTGGCCTCAAAGGAAGCTGCAAGGTTTCGTTCAACACAGCATGATACAAGTATATGACTGGACACCTTTTAAAAAACTCAAGTGTCTTTATAATAAACTAACTTTCAATAACAAAAATTATGTTATCAGTAGATCAACAAGAACTAGTAATAATTTTGCCATGAGACGATTACAAGCAAGTATACTGAAATGGTGCATACTTATCGTAATATAAGTATTAAATGGTCGGTGTATGGGATTATTTGTTTTTAGAGTTTAGATAGCCACGTGCACGTGCACATGGCCACACGGATAGCAATGACAATCTATGACTTGAAGGCCGTACCTTTGAAGGTATGTTTAAAATGGCAGACTCTCAATGAACAAAAATTTAATGTAACTGAATTATGTTCATTTTTGCGATACATTAGCCTATGTGAGAAAGTCCGATAGCAGTGCCGGCGATAGCACACACCCCGCCCGCGGTTGGGGCCTCAAGTTTGCACGGGGACTCCAAATTTAGCTCGTCAATATGCAATATCAATATTTGTGGCTGCATAATTATTTGCTAAACCTGCGCAACTATTACTTGATCCGGTCTGGTGTATCCTTAACAAACCATGGCAATGCAGTTATTGCAGACATAATGAAATTATCATACTGATTTTAGGCGTAGGTAAAGCCACTGAAACCAACTCATGACTCCTGAGGCAGGACTCAGGAGTCTACTTTCTTAAATACTTCAGTCACTACTGGTCTAGTACCTTGCTCATAGTGCTGTAATATGCCGAGCAAATTTCTGTCCAGGGTAATGGCCTCTGTTGTCATAGACCCTGGTCAAATTGGAATCCTCCTTCACAGAACTCATTCAACGATCTGTCGGTATCATATTGTATGTTATTGTATACAATATTTTTATATCAACATTGCATTGTTGTCAATGGGGTGTGCAGATTGGCGCTCATCCTCAGTTTGAATACACCAGTCCGTCTCTAGATTGTTGCATGTGGTGGAGCTACAATGATACAATCATCAAATAAAAACGGCGGCATGTCAATTGAAGATTCCTTAGAAAATATCAATCCTTCATAATCATAATTATACAAATAATTAAGAACTGACAAGACGTTATTCGTTTTTCCAATGTGGACATTTTCAATTATAAATTGTATTGTATTGTATTGTATTGTATTGCATTGCATTGTATTGCATTGTATTGCGTTGTATAGTATTTAAACATTTATAAAGCGATGTTTTTTCTGGAAGTTGTGACTATGACGTTTTTTGTACCATCATCAGCGACCACTGCACCAATAAAACATCTCTCAAAAATCGTGGTAACCAATTTTTTTTATAGTTGCTCGCATGATATGATATCTGTTGGTAGGGTATAATAGGTCAACATCAAGACTAGACTAAGTCAGAAATACGTTGAACTGGTCTAGTACCTTGCTCATAAGTGCTGTAATACGCCGAGCAAATTTCTGTCCAGGGTAACGGCCTCTGTTGCCATAGACCCTGGCCAAATTGGAATCCTCCACATTGATCTAATTAGAAACCCTTATAAAGTATTTAAACGGTGCTAGATAAACAAACACCGTATTCGCTTAATAACATGGTAAGACCTGTTTCTAAAATCGACACAGCTTAACGAAAACTTGCAATCGAAACCATTTGAGAATTTCGACAACTGCGCATTATTCAAGTGCTGTTACATTGTCAAATGTACATTCAGCACTGTCAAGTGCACAATCGACATTGTCAGCTGCCCATTTTACACTGTCGTCTGCCCAAAATCTTTGTGTTTGAAAACTTAGGCCTTGATGTGAGCCACTCCGTTGTCCAACTGACGCCATAACCTCTCTGCCAGTCACCTTTCTGATTCTTTCATCGATGACTGAAGTCGGCAGAGATTTCTCGATGACACAAGTAATTAATTATTGGTCTTTGCAGTCAATGATTGACAGGATGAATGGCTGAATCGAGTGACTTTGAGACGAAAGACGCATCTGCATACGAAGCTTCGGCTATAAACGCTCATAATGGTATCTTTCTCTTAAACTTAAGGATATTTGCGATCGGTCAAAATCCCTTTCATGATTTTACCGTATTTGCAGCGCGTTTTAGGCGTTCCAATCAGCTCGTCACTCTCTGACGTTCATTAATATAGAAAAAGTAATTTACTATTAAAGGTGTTTAAAACTAAACAATTATTTTCGTGCAATAGAATGCATTTTAACGACATCTTGGCCCAGCAATGGCGACCTTCTGAGAATAAAATTATAATAAATTGCAGCTATTTTCGCAAATTGTACAGCATGAATCTGATACAAAATGTTCTCTGGTATCTTACGGTATCGACAGAATGACATTTAGTACAACGCTACTATTGCATAAACTCTGTTGTTTGTATTGCATTTGATCGAATCCCTGTCAGTGGAAAGACGATTGACGTCGCCCTCCTTCTTCACCCATTCTTTGGACTGGCATCATGCAAATTGCAATATGGACTTATTTGACTTTTTCGTCTATCAGTTATGCGCCACTTTACGGTATAATGGACTGTTCACATGGAAATGAAATTTTCTGCAGTTCAGAATATAGCACTGAATCTGTATAAGCGCTTCTGGATAAGCTGGTGCCCTGCGTTTGGCATTTTGTAGCGCCTTAGTTTTATTACAAGTTTGCGATCACTATAATTATCATGTAGGCTAAGTCATGACGAAGCACTTTAGTAAGCTATTAGGCAGGCTGAGTGCTGGAACTGTAGTTTTTTAGACTGCTTGGTATATTATAACACCTTTTAAATAATTCTACAGGTGTCTAAATCTATCACTACGTTTTTATCGTCCTAAACTCATCCTTAAGATATCAATTTACGTAAACAATTTCAGAGAGAAAAAATCACAAACATTGCAGTCATGGACTTGAAATTTCGGATGCTTTCATTGTGACATTGAGTCGGCTGACATGAGTGTCGTTGACTACTCATGAGCAAATAATTTATTATGGAAGGGGTTGGTATAATTGATAGCGCTGTGGTTTAAAGCGCTTACCGTAAGCTGAATTGCATAGAGCATAAGCCTTGCATGGCTGCAACTTTGTGATTTTTGTCTTATGTGATTTGCGTTCTTTCGAGGTTGTTTGAATTGCGTAACTTGTATAAGCCTACATGTACTTCCGTTTCCTTGCTGTGATTACATGATCACTGTGTCTAATCTGAGTCAATTGCTAATAACTTTGTATCTTGATCAAATCATGGTGGTGTGTAATTAGCAGAATAATTAAACAGTTAATTAGGGAGGCTGCTAGCCGTGTTTCCACCCCTTTTGGGTCTTTCCAGTGTGTTCCCCATAATTGCACTATTTTTTAAACTTCACATCTTCTGAACATGACGTTAAACTGCATCCTCTGCCCAGGGTTACGGGTGAAGACCTCAACGGCCAAGGGAGCGGATGACCTCATGGAGGCAACGGTCCTGAGGGCGGATAAGGGCACGGCGAGTCAGTACGCCGCTGGATGACCCATTTTATTCCTGGATGACTCGTCCATCTGACTACCTTGCGTTTGCCTGGCGAGTTACCAAGGGAATTTAAACGCCGAAGTGTTTTCCACAATGACCAGTCATACTATACCGTTACGGTTGGCGGAGAATTGTGGAGACGGCTACGCTCCGGAGTGGGGCTCGCCCTTGCTGATGATGACACCTACCATGCCTCAGGCTAACTGACTTTTCTTTTATCACTTTCCTTAAGACTTTATTTTAATCAAAGCTTACATCTTCTCCTATTGGTGAAAATATCAAATCATGCCTTAAATATGCAAAATATGCATATTGTTAATATGTGAAACACCTAATTAAGAAATCGGGGAAATTATGTTCTAGTATCATTGGTGATACTTGTAATGCAGTTTATAATTTTTGTTTTTGCCTTTGTGTGCTTGTTGTTGCAAACCGATCAATCAAGAAATTAGTTGAAAGCGGTTAACATGTCTGTAAGAAGTTGAAATAGGACAGTAAATTTCGTTCAATGTACAGTAGGCCCAAAGTTAATCAAGAAGTCATTCCTAATCAAGTAATTATAAATTTAAAACAACTTCAACTGCTGGTTTCTTTCATGTGAAGCTAGGATCGGACAATCTTATTTCTCATTCGGATTTTGATAAATTAGCATGAAGTCAAAGGCAATAAAGACGCCTAAGGCGAAGATTATTTTTATGGATGGATGGATCCGATTTGACCAGGTTCTATGACAACAGAGGCCGTTACCCTGGACAGAAATTTGCTCGGCATATTACAGCACTTATGAGCAAGGTACTAGACCAGTAATTTTGTTTTAAAAAATTAAAATGTATTTATAGCCATTGTAGATTATGTTTTAGAGGTGTATAAAATGATCAATCTTTTCGTCCATAGTTGACCGCAACTTAACGGGCGGAAATAAATATCATAACAATCGCCGAATGGTTGCAAATATTTTGAGCGACGCGATATATTTTGGTTTGACTCGGTTTATCCGGGTTGCTTACTCGATGATACTCCAGACCAAAGGTGATCGTTGAAAAATTCTCGTTAAATGGAAGTCGGATTGATAAAAATATTTTTACAACAGCTTACTCATGGGCGTTGCGTTGAGTCAAAATGATTTCTCTGAGAGTAGCCTTAGTCTAAAAAAGGTACGAGTCCGGTTGATAGAGAAGCGTAGTATGGTATTAGAATGGCGCGCCTCTTATACAGCGCAAACCAATCAGAAAAGCTTCAAGTGCAATGAATTCCGAAGGAATAAAGAGAAGATAATTATGCAACCAATGGATACTGATGACTTTCTCGTGAATGATTATAGGTAATTGATTCATTAGGACGAATTATATAGCACCCATTCAAATCCACTTCCTATAGAAGCGTTCCCAAGCTCGATACGGGTAGGTAGGACAGTTTTGAAATGTCCATAGAAAGAGTGAGAGTGAACCCTGAAGAACAGGCGCAGTGATGAAGGAAGCCTGTTTCAAATTATGGGGCCAACCACCCAAAATAGCACGAAAACGTTTTCGGTGACGTCAAGACTTTGCTGTTATTCTGTAATAATAGCCTTTCTTCACGACCATTTTAAATTCTTTTCTGTATTATAATTATATTTTAATAATAATGTGCTTATATATCTATTTCTTTGTCTTTTCTCTTTCATTTCCTCTATTATTGTACAAGACAAGAGAACTGATGACTGTAAAGTAATATCGGGTCATACCCTGCATTCAATTTGGAAATGAGTCTAAAAGACCTTTATTTTATATATATATATATATATATATATATTCGTTTAATTCATGAAAAAGTGCAGGCTGACACACCGCAGCCTGGTACATACATGTATATTGATGTTAAGAAAAACAACAAGAAAATTGAAGCGTCTTAATTGAATAGATAATTGTTAATAAGATTTGATGATTTAATCATTGTTTTACTAAGATAGTGTTTTTAAAAATGTGATTGTAAGGAGTCTATGTACGAAATGAACAGCCTTCATTTCACTCACATGATTTGTGCTCCATGATGCGTTACCGTTTTCCACACATAATTATGAATAAAATGCACTAAAGCGCAATTTTTTAAACGCATAATGAACTCCAAAGTCGACGGCAAAGGAAAACTTATTGATGTAGTCGTTAAACACAGGTTCTGTCAAGCTGTAATTGAACACCCTTAAAAACAAACCCATCAATGTTATATGTATGTTAACTGTTGAACCTTAATCAATGTTATATGAACCTTAATCAATGTTATATGTATGTTAACTGTTGAACCTTAATCTTAACCTTAAGCATTACTGGTCTAGTACCTTGCTCATATTCAGTGCTGTAATACGCCGAGCAAATTTCTGTCCAGGATAACGGCCTCTGTTGTCATAGACCCTGGTCAAATTGGAATCATCCTCCTCCTTAATCTTGATTCCATGGCCGCATCGCCTGCTGCAACATTTTTAACTAGAACTATATCAAATCTCAAGAATAAAAAATGAAAACTTTAATATAATTATATATACAGAAACAACGTCATAATTATATAATAAATGTGTCTGAAAGGGTAGAACAACCTATTTGAAATCAACAGTCGTTATTCCACGCAGCGCTTAAAGTGTAAAAAAACGAAGTGCCTGGACCCCCACTTAACTATCCAGTGTGTGGTGGCGAAACAAATGGCAGGGCGGCGTTCAGATTTGAAAATAAGCTCATAGATTCCATCCATGACCATCCAGTCACACTTTTAGCCCTGATTCCACTCACATCATTACCGTTTTCCCAACATATTGATAAAATGCACTCAATCGCAATTTATTGAAACGCGCAATGTGACGCAAATTCGACTTAAAGGGCAAACGTATCAGTTAATTTAGTCGTCAAATGCAGGATGCGCCAAACTGTGGTTGAGCACCTTTAAACATAAGTTTATCGTCGCTATCAGTTAGTTAACTGTTGACTTTCAGTCATAAATCCGATGTTGAAAAGGTTAAATCAACCTGCAACCAAGTTGCCAAAATTGAAACTAAAACCAAATCTTACCTTAAGAATAAAAATGAAAACTTAAATATAATTATATATACACAATATAATAACCATACGATCATATGTTGTCTGTGAATGTCGACTTATTTAACTGCTAGATAAGGAGTAGTTTAACGGATAATGTATCCAGAGTTTAATGACAGCTTATGACAGAAAAAGACTACATTTCGCGGCCTTGCAAGGGCACATGGAGGGAGAGAGAAGCAGAGGAAGACAACAAAAAACATCGATGGACAACGTAAGCGAAGACCTGAAATAGATGAATATTGACATGTCAAAAGCAAAGGATCTCATCAGAAACAGATAAATTTGTAGAAGTCATGTAGGAGCCTCATCGTCGTCACTCGACTGACGGAAGAAAATAGCAGGGCTTTTTTAACGTGCAATTCTACACAAAATGTGCAGTTCTAAATCGATTTTGTGCAGCTGTGAAAGCAATTTTGTGCAGTTAAAAAATATTTTTTAAAGTTCGTTGTTTTCCGATTTAGAATAATACGCTATTTTAAAGGACATTTAGAGAAGCTTATTCTAGACCTATTGCAAGTTTTGTGATTGAAGTGTGCAGATAAAAACTTTGAAAACTAATATAAAGTTTCAGATGACATAATATGACAAATAGCCTATTATTTGCTAAAGTCTTGTCAATAATTATGTCTGGCGGAGTAAGCGGACCACCGATAAAGAAATTGAAACAGTCTTTACTGTCCTTTTCTAGTATTTCGTCAACGTTGGTCGCGAGTGGTAAGTGTAACTATTCACTACACCCTACGTTGTTAATTATTGATTATACGTTGTAGAAACTACATGGAAGACTAAAAAAGGTGTCTTCAGAAATTCTGTCAACTAAAAAAAGATGTCTTCAGAAATGTTGTCGACTAAAAATAAGGTGTCTAAAAAATTTTACGACTAAAATGGTGTATTTTGGAAATTTGACAACTAAAAAAGGTGTCTTCGAAAATTGTGACGACTAAAAAAGGTGTCTTCAGAATATTTGACAACTAAAAAAGATGTCTTCTGAAATTTTGACACCTAAAAATGTGTCTTCTGAAATCTTGACAAGTAAAAAAAGATGTCTTTAGTAATCTAAGCAACTGAAAATAGGTATCTTCAGAAATTTTGACGACTAAAATAAGGTGTCTTTAGAAATTTTGACAACTAAAAAGGTGTATTTAGACATTTTGACAACTAAAAAAGGTGTCTTCATAAATTTTTACGACCAAAAATGTGTTTTCAGAAATTTTGACAACTAAAAAAGTGTATTTAGACATTTTGACAACTAAAAAAGGTGTCTTCATGAATTTTTACGACCAAAAATGTGTTTTCAGAAATTTTGACAACTAAAAAAGGCGTCAGAAATTCTCCGCCGAAGAAACACCCCCGAAATCAAATCCTGGCTATCTTCAAAAATTTAGACAAAAATGTGCAGTTCTAAATGGATTTGTGCAGTTCTCAAGGCTGGGGAAGTTGTGCAGTTCTAAAAATTCCTTTAAAAAGCCCTGGAAAATAGAGAAGAAGATGATGACATCAAAGGTCGCTTCCACTGGCAAAAATTACTTTGGCATATTTCTGCTCTGGGATCGCCTATGTTTGTTCTCGGGTGCTAAGAAGTATTCGTGGAAAATCTGGAGCAATCGGACGCGTGAATCAGAAGTTTCTGTACAACATACCCAGATGGATTTAATCACATGCATTATATTTCTTCTTTAATATTGTTGCCATTTCAGCTTTTTGTGAAATTGTCATTCTTTTTGTATTTCTCTCTCTCGCTTAGCCTATACTAGATGGGGATTTGGGGGCGCGGTGCTGTTGCGCAGGGTGAGAATTGCCGGGGGTTGGGGGTTTCAACCCCTCACTCTTTCTTAGAGCTCCATGTTAAAGTCTGGTTTTCACACCCCGATTCCAAGTGTATAATGGCCCAACCCCTCCCAGTTATTTTTCCACAATTCTTACCTTGCTGTTGCGGTATGGTCTCTGCCTTGCAACCAGAGTGTCGCTAACTAGCTGGTTCGAATCCACATTGCTGCGTGTACAGCATGGTCGTCGTGGACAAGTTACTCATCCACAATAATAATTGTGTGTGTGGAATTCAACGGGAGACTGCTTCATACATCATGTCTCTGATTTGCATTAAGCTAATGAACGGTTTTCTGTCGAGCAATACAGAATACGACATGAAAATAAACATCAAGAAGACAAAGGCTATGAGGATAAGCAAAGGAAGAAAGAAAGCAATTCTTAAGATCACAGTAAACGGAGAGGAAATAGAACAGGTAGAGAAATTCTGCTACCTAGGAAGTATGGTCACAGATGATGCAAAATGCCATATAGAACTAAAAAGAAGAATAGCCATGGGAAAAGACGCATTCAACAAAAGAGGGGAACTCCTCAGAGGAAAACTAAACATGAGCCTTTAAAAGAGGATGGTCAAGACGCTGGTGTGGAGTGTGGTCCTGTATGGGTCAGAAACATGGACAATGAGAAAGGATGACATAAGAAGATTGGAGGCTTTCGAAATGTGGATTTGGCGAAGAATGAAGCGTGTCAGCTGGATGGAACACAAGACAAACGAAGAAATACTGCAGATGGTGGGAGAGGAAAGATCAATGATGGAGACAATACGGAGGCGAGAGAGAAACTGGATTGGACACATCATGAGGAGTGACACCATAGTACGGGATATCATCGAAGGAAGAATGGAGGGGAAAAAGACAAGAGGAAGACCAAGAACAATGCTACTGGACTGGATGATGACAAAGGACGGTTACAGAGGGCTAAAGATGGATGCACAGAACAGATATGCGTGGCGTCATTGGACATATGAACCTGCCTGACGGCAGAGAACCAAAGAAGAAGAAGAATGAACCGTTATGTGTTTGAGATCTTATCATCGTATCGTAAAATCGAGACATTTGTTGCCTTGAAATATCCTTTTAAAAGGTGTCTGTAGGCATTGACATTAAGTACATCACGACTACGATCATTCCACTCATACCGATTTTATAAACCGCTTTCTACATCACGAATAATTCAAACAGAATCATTCTAGTGCTTACTTTTTAAGCCAGGACGGCTTCAACGGCAGACGAGAGAAGTCATGAAACACAGGATTATGCAAAATATGATTGAACACCTTTAAAAACAGTTCAAACAACCTTATACATTTGTTAACATTTAATGCTCAACATCATAATCACAAGCAGCGTATAGGCTAACAGAAATTTTATTCTACATAGAGACTCCCGCTGTCGGAACGGTGAGAACTGTTTATATAAAAAATGATATCATTGTTGCTGTCTACGTTACTCGCGTTTGTTGCAAAAAGATGACACTAACTTCTGGATCCATTCAATATTGCTTAATTTTCGTTAAATCACTCTATCACTCTTTGAGGTGCCGCAGCGAACGCTGCACAGCAGAAAGTTTAATCTAAGGCAATTTGTTGTTTTCAAGTGTTGTCAGTCGAGATAATGTGGAAAAGAGGAGGGGCGACCCTCAACATTTGAATAACATCGTCCTACTATTGTTCATTGTAATCGTATTCGCAATAATGTATATAGCGCCACTTCCAGAGAAACTCTTAGCAGGCACTCCCGACCTGACACCAAACCATAATCAAAGAGAATGTTTTTCAAACGCTTGCGGAAAAGGGGTAAATAAAGACAAAGAAGTTCATTACGGAGACTAATAGGTAACTTATTCCAGAAAGACGGACCGACCATAGCAAAACTTCTATGCAGCACTGTGGAAGATCGAGCCATAGGAACAACCAGGTCATCATGCGCAGCAGAGCAAAGAAATCCGAGGCCTGGAATGGGTAGCACTGGCACACAAAGCTCCCTAAGACAAATCGGTGCTTGGCCTGCAAGACGATTACGCATGAGCATTGAAATCTTAAACTCCAATACGTTTTTGCATCAGCAGCCAGGGCAGTTCCTCCCGCTTACAGCTCGATATAATTACTATTCTGCCTGAACTTTGGTGTAGGCCTACCGCCAATCAGACGAACAGCGGCATTACAGAGAGATTGTGACTGATTAATGAGCGAAAAAGTCAAGCCCGCATAGATATAATTATCACTGCCATAGTCAACTCTCGTGCATATAATATGCAAGCATCAGACTTGTGGCGGTATTAGTTGTAAGCGAACTCGCACCGAATGAATATGACGAAGAAGGTAGAAGCACGTATGACATACATTCCTCACGTGATCTGAAAGATGACTATTGCATTTGAAGTTTTTACAGTACCTGTCGCAGTGCAAATCAATCCGTGGTGCTATCAATGCGATTAGTCCCGACGATGTACATGACTTGTAACGGTAGATAGGCTAATAATGGAAGAAGGAATACCTCCAGTTGCAATGGCAATGACAGGCCAAAATGCAGCGACTTTCGCTAAGTTATGAAATTTGCTGTTTATTGGCTATCTATGGCGTCGGTTAAAAGTGATTCAAGGGTGTTTAAAAGATAACTGAATCAACATAGCATAACAGGGGTGTTACACTGTAAGTAGTTCAGAAGAAGCTACATGTACGTCTGTGTTGGAACAACTGCTGCAAATTAACCTGTAACACTTAATTAATAGTCCAATTTCTTAGCTTCTTCTTTGACGCTGTGACTGTCCACCGAGAGAGAGAGTGCCATTATCCAAACCATTCCACAAGTCTACAACTCTAGCATTGAAGAATTTCTGTCCTAATGTTCCTTTCGGCTTCCTAAACAATTTGTACCTGTGACACCCGAGTTCCTTTGTTTATTGCTAATTCAAAGAACTTCTACCAACATGGTAGAACCTATATGTACATCCAGCTGCTGCGTGCACAGCATGGTCATCGTGGACAAAATAGTTACTGATCCACAATTATTCTGTGTGGAATTCAACGGGAGACCGCTTCAGACACTCAATCATTTCTCCGAATAGCATTACGTTGGATATGTTATTATGCGGTCATGTCATACAATCTGGACATTTGTTACTTGGAAATAAACGTATAAAAGGTGTCTTTAAGCATTGGCATTACTTCCTTTCCAGTGATGAACTTGCATGCTTCAATTAGAATTATTCCTCTGCTTGTCCGTCTATCCAGTGTTGTTGGCCCACACCTTTTCGACTTTTCATCATATTACTATTCAAAGCTTTGTAACCACAATCATTATGGTTGAACGAGAGAGACATTGATCGTCACCCGGACATTTCTATAGTGCCCAACTGAGTTCAGAGGACGAACTCAGATCTGTTTGTAGGTGCCATCATGAGCGATGTTTCTAGTTCGTTCGTGCATTCATTTGGTGATTCATTCATTCATTCATTCATTCATTCAACATAATTTCTGTCTTCGTCAGCGGAGTTTATTGTACTAAGCTGTCGTTGAACTTTGAATCTATCTATCCATTCATCCATTCATTCAAGTATTTATATAGCGCCTCTTCAAGGAAACTACTCAGAGGCGCAAATCCATCCATCCATCTATCCATCGAGGGAAGTGTAGGTATAGGACTCATGCATCCACAAAAGCGGTTTATAAACTTTATTTTTATTGCATCACCAGGTAAAATATTACAATTTTATTTATTTATTTATTATTATTAATTTGATACATCGCACCTTTAAGGTTATCCACTCAAGAGTGCTCCCAGTCCAATTCGTTCGAATAAGACAGTCTTAAGAAGAGTGAGAAATGAAGCTGAAAGACGAATAGGTATGTGACGAAGAATAACAGGGAGCTCATTCCGGGTCGCATGGCCACTGATTGGCCAGCCACAGAGAAAGCACGGCGCTGCCTGATTGCAGTCCGTGAGCGGGAAACAACGACATCCGCTTGTGCAGCAGATAGCAGAGAGCAGTGGCGCTGGACGTGTATATAATAATTATTATACTTAAAGGTCCTGTACAATTAAAAGATTTCTATTGAACGGCGTCATTGTCGTGTTGTGTTGGCGTAATAATTCTTTATTGAATAATCCGGTTGACAGACCGCAACCGTCTACACTGTTCAGTTATGCAATTGAAACTATTAACACGAACACAAAATGACACAGAAGACATAAATCTTAGCTACTAACTGTCCTATGACAACAGAGGCCGTTGCCCTCGACAAAAATTTGTTTAGCATATATTGGCGTAAGGTAAACTTATGGGAGCGTCAACTGCTTTTGTTTTCACGCAGTATCGTTTAAAAGGGTGTTTCAAGCAGTGACTTTAGCAACATCATACTGCGTTTCATTCTACTCATATGCGTTCGATAAAATGCTTTCCGTTCAAAAAATTCAATCGCAATTATTAAAATGCTTATGGTGTAGGAAGGACGGTATCATCAGCAAACGAAAGATGTCTTTAAACTCAGATGATGCAAACCTGCAATTAATGGACACCTTTAAAAACATCTCCAAAGACGCTATACATTTGCAAACTTTGAACGCTATGTATAATAGTTGCTTTGATCATTGTGACCTCCACGGAAGCGGTAGCAACTGTCTATACGCATAAAAAAAGTTACACTACATGATTATTTTGCTGTAACTCTGCCAAATAATTTATATGGTTTTTTAAACGGAATTTTGAGTGAAGATAGATGAGTTATTTCTGAACAATAAGATAAATTTTAAAAATCGAATTGGTTTCCTTTGGGAGTTGCGCATGCGCGAAGACGCGTACGCCGCTGCTTGACTGATTCACCAATGATGCGCTGATCCAATAAATTTATTTTCGTCCGATGCCTCCACAATTCGACGACACAACTCGTTGACAACTTGACAATAACATATTCGAGATCTGTAGACATTTCCATGCATGACAATACACATCTTATAGTCTGGATTTAAAATAGGCTGCTGGGTGGCCACAAAGTATGTATGTATGTGCACTTGTTATAGCGCCCCTTCAAGCTCTCTCTACTCAGAGGCGCTCCCGATGCAGAGCGGACACTGCATCGGAGTTTCACGCCGAAGCGCTGAGCAATATTATTGTAAGTGAAGGACTTGCCCAAGGTCCTTACGCGGGGAGGTGGATTCGAACCTCGGACCTTCCGGCTCCAAGGCAACGACGCCACCACTAGACCACCGCGCCCCACAAAAGTAGGCAGGATGAAATCAAAAGTTTCGATTTCCAGTAACGCAACAGTCTCTCGAGCTCTGTGCACGGGAGCGCTATTCTGCTGGAAGATGAAATACTTCGTAATGTCGTGAATTTCTGACAAAAAGACTTGTAATAGTAGACCATTTCTGTAATATTGTCTATTGCCATCAACGCCTGTTTCGATTAAATGGATATTATGTTCGTACGACCAAGTGCAGAGACCCGACCGATACCATAAGGGATTTTCTGAAAATTGATCGATTACGCAAAATACGATTTGCTGCATGGAACATCCCTCTTCCGTGTACTGGCGATACGTAAATACGATCATTCTGATTGTTACTGGGTGCCGCAAGTTCCCGCAACACTAAACAAATTCTTATAAGGAGACGAAACCAGATGAAATTTATTAAGTTTGCATGATACAACCTCAGTGGCTGACGGGAACTTTGGAATCTTGCTTGTTTGTCGAGACAGTCGTGACGTCATTAATTTCGTCACCCGCGTTGCGTCATTACAGCATTGAATGTGAAATAATTTATATAGCACTTGGCTACAGCATCAAGGGTTATAATTCTGAAATTTCATTAAAATTGATCTTTTATGAAACACCGTGCCTTTAAAGTCGTAGGAGTTCAACAAACTCTGGATCTATTGAATAATGTTTGATTACTGTAAAAACCTTTTTTATATTTCTTAAGAGTTAACGTCATTAATTTTACGCTGCCATTTAATTATAATTGTCTAATCGTCTAATTATAATGCAAGATAGCGTTTCAGGTGGTGTTAGTCCGAATCAAGGATCTATTGATTTCAGTCTCAATGGCCTTTATTTCCTTAATATATCGTTTAAAACGGTGTCGAAATGGAATGAATTCTGCGAAAAAAGTTCATTTTCCATTCACATGTGCTCTATAAAGCGTTAACGTTATCCCAATAAGAGGATAAAATGCATTCATAAACAGGCGTAATGTGCCTGAAAGCTGACGTCAAAGGCAGACATAATACTGTCCCATTAAATGCAGAATGATCATGAACTTTAAGTGGACACCTTTAAAATTGTTACAGCCATGCTATTATGCTTGGGAAATTTGACTTACGATGATGATCTCGAAGCTAACATAATTATGTATATAAAATTATACATTGAATATGACGTCATTATGTCAATGCATTTTCAGGAAATTAAACTGTTCAGAATAATATTAGTTCTGTGAATTAAGCTTATTTAACTGTGTTCTGATTCCTTACTGATTTTCGTAAGCATTCTTGTATTTTGAAGCCATCTTCGATCCGCAGGATGGCCGCACCATGAACCGTCTCATCCCCAAATGTAGGCCTATAATAGGCCTACCTTTTCTCTGTCGTACTATGTTGTAGTTCAATCATAGTCAAACCTTTCCAAAACATAATGTTCTCAATTCAGGTTGTTCGTGGTCTTCCGCTTGCTCTCGATCCAGCTGTTGTGTCTTGCATTATGACTTTCTCCAAACAGTTTCAACCTTTTAAATATTGCTGAAAAGCTGACGTTTCTTGCCAATTTCCTTGCCAATTTCTTCTTGTTGGTTTTCTCTGCCATCCATGACATTCTTAGGATCTGTCTCAGTTCTTTAATTCCAAATCTATTTATCCTTATATCATCGGATTTCTTGATGGCCCATCATTCACAACCATCAGTTGCGATTGGTCATAATAATTATTAGTGCCCTCAAAAGTCATACTTTTGTTGTCACGGTATAATACCATGGATACTCCATCTGTTTTTCAACGTTAACATGATTACTTTGCTTTTGATCAATCTATATCCTCATTACATTCTGCATCCACTGCGATTACAGTTCCAATGTAAACAAAATTTTTATTAGCTTGTTCCAGCTGCTGACCCTGGATAGCTATACAGCACCATCGCATCTGTTTAGATCTGTTGGGTAGCTATATATGAGCGCATTCGTGAGATTCTTGTTAGGGCGCTGTATAAATGTTCATATAGGCCTACACACAATAATTATATACCATCCATTCCCATCATCTTTGGTTCGTCGCTATTAATCAACCGTCCAAATTTCCGGCTAACATTATCAAGTCAATCAACCAGTTTCTGCAACTATGCCACTGAACTTGCACATAGGACAAGGTCATTTGCATATTTTCATTGGAGACTTTCTTGCCACCGATTTTTATCCCTCTTTTATGACCTTAGGCCTACTGAGTTTCTTTCATAACCATCAGTTCTGAGCTCTGATGTTAAGCAAAATATGGCGAGATGACACAACCCTGCATGCCTGAACCATTTTCCTATGTGAAACCATTGTGATGTTGTGCCTGCTATTCTGAATTTACTAATTTAGAAAGTTGATTTTCATAAATCTTTCTTACTGTATTGATGAGGTGTAGACCTACGGGATTTCGTACAAATCAGCATTAAAGTTTGCGACGGACATTTTTATGTGCCGTTAAATTTTGTTTTTAGGGTGTCCAAAACCAATCGAACAATACGTCGCTTGCTTGACGACAACTCATGCACACACAATGTTTTATAAACCGCTTTCCACTTAATACATTGAATCGCATTTATTAAAATGCCTAACGAGACTTACGTGCAGTCATGCCAGGTTTGACGGCCCTCGCTAGATGTCGTTTAACGAAGGTTAGGCAAAACTATGCGTGGACACCTTTAAAAATGGTTAATATTAAGATATATATTTGTTACCTTTTGGTCAGATAATTATAATGAAATATGTCCCCATTCCTTTGTGGTCGTAAGATGTCGCCAAACTTTGGATGAATCCATTGAAAACTGCATAATATATTTTTCATTGAATCATTGAATCGCTTTTCAAGGTGACACAGCAACTAAGACCAATTTAATGTAGGCTAACGTACAGTAACTGTTCTCAAGTGGCGCCAGTCCAAATTATGCGGAAGATAGGAGGGTGACGCTCAACATCTGTATAACAACGTCGCTTAGTTAACAGATCTCATATTGTACCGGTAATGAAATTTTTATATAGCGCCTATCACAGTGCAAAGCAATTAGAACCGCTTTAAAACGCGATGAGTCCCGACGGTAAAGAGCAGATTATTTTATCAATAAGCGGATGGAAGCTGGAAGATCTCCAGTTGGGATAGTGGAGCAGGATAAACGAGAAGGGTCATTCCGAGGCAGTACTACAATGTAGGGAAGAGCACGTATAGTTGCCGTCAGAGCCGTCCGTTCTCACAGCAGGGCTGTTTTAAGGAATTTTTAGAACTGCACAACTCCTTTTCTCTTTTTCCCATCCTCCGTGGTAAATTACTTCCAATCGAAGAACAATGGTTTTTGCTAGTTTTCACTGTACAGAAGACAGAAGTGCTTCTACAACTGCACAAATCCACTTAGAACTGCACATTTTGTGTCCAGCTGCACGTTAAAAAAGCCCTGCCTCGCAGGAGGACCGCCTTCGATGGTGATAGCAAGAACGAGTGACATGGTGCTAATATTATGATCCGTGAACGTAAGAGAGCGGTCAAGGATGATGCATAGGCCACGGACATTACCGTCTCATCATCATAATCATCATCATAATCATCATTATTATTTGCATCATCATCATCATCATCATCATCATTACCACCACCATCATCATTGCCATCATGAAAATAATAATAATGATGATAGCAATTAGTATAATAATGAAAGTGATAATAGTACTAGGCCTAATCGTAATCATCATCGTCGTCGTCATCATTATTTTTTTTTCGTCGTCATTCCAAAATAAAGAAGTTCAGCCACTGACTCCTAGGCAAATTAGAACCGCATTAAGTAAGATTTATAATCAGTTAGTTGTCTTGAAGCCAAACGGACAACATAATACTACAGACAATGTGTAATTGTCATTGAGGCGCCACATGGTCGCATAAAATTGTTATGATAATTATCGCGGCTCGCAGTACAGAAAAACTGTATTGCCATTATTATTTTTCTTCTTATTTTCTAAGCATCATGAACTGTTGACAAATGATAATCCATTGCAAACCAACCAGAAATCACGTTTTATCGATATCACCGCGATGTAGCCTATAAGAATTTTTATGCTGATATTTGGTTGCAGGCGTTTAAAGATTTCTAAGTGGAGTATTGCATCTGTTAATGATTAACGAACATTTATTTGTACGATGGCTGTCCATACAAGCCTTCTTTTACCGGTATCTAAAGTCAAATTACTATCCAAACTGTTGTATGCTTTATGGAATGATTTTCAGTGTTCAGCGAAATCTTGACACTGACCATTTTCAGTAAGATTTTTAATCAATGACACTACACTGTCAGCCGTTTCTGTCGATGTCATAGAGACGAAAGGGCAGTTCCAGCTTCTCCTGCGATTTTACCGACAGCGTCACACTTATCGCTTGACACAATAAAACACCTTTTTTAATGAGGCCTCCGTTCTATATAGAAAAGCTTAGCGCTACCAAAACAGTCCAATTGACAAGCATAAGCCCAAGCATAGTCGGAATAAAACGATTTCCATACTGAATATACTACTATTCACCTTTATACAGTACCAGTCATAAAAATGGTGGAGGGCGCCGCTGATAATCTTTGTTATCACATAGTGTCGTCAAATTGAAACTATTACTCCGACTTAACATGAATGTACTGAATTGTGTGCATTAATTTATACATCGCCTCTCGCACATTGATTATTCAGAAGCGCTGTCTGCATGACAAACTGGGGAAAGAAATTCTTATAAACATCGAGAGACATGCGAGGAAAGCGAATCATTAGTTTTGCCCGTAGTGAAGGAGGAAGGTCATTCCAAATGGAGGGACCAATCACAGCACAATGCCTTATCTAGGGCAAGAGCAGAAGTAGGCCTAGTCCTGGGAACAAAAGAATACAAACGATTTGCGAAATGCCTTGAGCGAGATGAAGACGCAGATAGTGGCTTTTGCATACAGTTTGAGAGATATTTATGGTCATTCGCTGCTGTACTTTAGAGATCAGACGGAGGATCTTGTAGTGAATTCGTGAAGGGGTAGGTAGCCAGTGCAATACCGTGCTTCAAGCACATACCATTTAGAAGTATGCGCTAAGCGAGGGAGTTGAGCTTTTAACCTAGCCAAAGCATTTAAGACTGATTAAAGGAAAGACCTACGCCTTATCGAAGTAGAGTCTTTCTCTCCTTTTAATCAATTTTAAGTACTGAGCTCCGGCAGTTGTCTAACGCGATGTCAGACGACTCACCAAACACAAGACGTACTTATGACTGGGAAGAAAAGGAACACTCGGACACCTTTTAAACAATTTTTCTGCAATTATATATATTCGTGGATGTTTTTGTTTATGGATCCCTAGTCATATTGGATTATCTGGAAATGAAATGGCAGACACCCTAGCAAAGAAAGGGCAAGAATTAGAGGAGGTCAATTCAACAAATTATTTGGAATTAAAGGAAATCTATTCGTTAATTAAAAAATATGTTATTAATTTATGGCAAATTGAATACGACAATGAACGAAAAGGGCGTTTTTATAAATCGATCCAACCTTTGGTATCAACTGATATAAAATTTATGGACTCCATAAGAAAAAGAGAAGTTCAAATTACCAGACTTAGAATGGGGCATGTCCTTACTAACTCCTGGTTGAAAGTGATAGGTAAAAGCCAAACAGACCTTTGTTCTAAATGCCAAGTGCCTGAAACAATCGAACATGTGCTGTTTGCTTGTAAAAAGAATGACATTTCAATCCTACTGCTTAAAAAATGTGTAGAGAAAAAAGTGGAATGTATACTGTTAAAAATATATTCTCTAATCAAGATATTTATCTTGAAGCTTATAATATACTTATGACCATAACTAATGGAAAAATTATGTAAGAAGTATTGCATATGAATTATAATTTTAGTTGTATTTGTTGTGTGTTTGTGTGTGTGTATGTGTTTGTGTGTATGTGTCTGTGTTAACTAATTCTGTAATAGATTAAATAGGCATTGAATAAAATGATTTTTGCTATTATTGTTAAGCTTATAGATGATGGCTGAATGATTTGATTTTCATATAAATGTTTAATATCTAATCTATTTGCTTATATATGTATTAATTAAAAATAAATAAAATAAGAATCAGGAAATGAATGTATAGTTAAATATATGCATGCATGGTAAATAGTGACACTAAATAATGACCAATGCATCAAAGAGGATCTACAGCAACCACCTTATGAACACTGTCGCCATGGACATAGATCATCATACAAATTCCAGAAAAGAACAATGAAAAGAAAACAGATAGACAATAAAGACAGAAACTGCGGAACATTTAAACAACAGTGAACTGAAATATATTGATACCGTAACTTTAAAGACGTCAACAGCCTTTGTAGCTATAAGATGTCGTTAAACTGTTGAATAATAATAAATAAGTTTATGAAATTTGATGTTTATTTAATTCTATCATGCAAGGTTATATAAAACTGATTTAAAGTATTTAAGAGGTGTCAAAATCTTACCATTTTCATCGAACATTTAGCAACATCTTATGTTTGGGTAATTGTCTTAATTAACTTACGTCTTGCTGACATTAAAACTTAAAATATTTATCTTATGTTCAAAAATGAGCAAACTCTTTTATTCAAAAGGTCAACGTCGGCATTTCGAGATGCGTGCAATAAGTTGAGATGGGTTCTAGGGCAATTACCCCTTGGACAATTAACCCCCGGACAATTACCCCCCCCCCCCCCGACAATTACCCCTGGACAATTACCCCCCAGGACAATTACCCCCCGGACAACTATCCCACGTGCCAATTACCCCCCGAAAAACTACCCCCTGTACCAATTACCCCCCGGACAATTACCCCCCGTGCCACAGTGTGAGCTTGTTCCCTCACGCGTTAATCTCTTTACCAGTCTCTTTGTATTTGTCGGACGTTCAGCGCTGCCTAAGCATATCCTAAAAAAAACTTAAGGACCTACTGTCGTAGACCTATAGCCATCTTTCTTCACTATCTCACTCTACAATACTTAATATTACTTATTCAATGCAATACGGAGTTATCTTACACACAGTCTACTTAATTTAGATATCTAGTCATAATGGAATTTTCTAAATCTGAGAGAGGGAAAGATAAACGTTGTTTCGAAGGTTTTCTTTACGTGAAACAGAAGAAACACAAGAATTTAGCAAAATGGTGTCGTTTCGCTGAGTAGGTTACGAAAATAGGCAGAACCCTATCGATAATAACATTTATATATTTTATTAAGCAGGCGTTTAAAACGTTGAAGTTTTCTTGAACTTTTAACCTTTTTCACACATAAGCTTATAGAACCGTTTTTAGATTTGATTTGATTTAGTATTTTTCTTGAGCGTTTAACAATAACTTGCCTATCTTCGTATAGTTGCTCTTAACCTTGCTTAGTTATTATGCTAACTAAAGTCATAACTCATCAATAACATTTAAATATTTAATTAGGTAGGCGTTTAACATGACATAGATTTAATTTTGGCGCGGGAGGGGGTAATTGTCCAGGGGGTAATTGGTACGGAGGGGGGGGGGGGTAGTTGGCCGGGGGGTAATTGTCCCCGGGGGTAATTGTCCGGGGGTAATTGTCCAGGGGGTTATTAGTACGGGGGTAGTTGTCCGGGGGGTAATTGGCACGGGGGGTAGTTGGCCGGGGGGGTAGTTGGCCGGGGGGTAATTGTCCCCGGGGGTAATTGTCCGGGGGTAATTGTCCAGGGGTTATTGGTACGGGGGGGTAGTTGTCCGAAGGGTAGTTGTCCGGGGGTAATTGTCCCCGGGGGTAATTTTTCGGGAGTAATTGTCCGGGGGGTAATTGTCCAGGGGGTAATTGTCCTGTCACCGTTGAGATGGCATCAAACAAACTAGTCTGCAAATATCTTGCATACCTTGCTGTCTATCATTTAATCAGTCCCTATCTTTCTTACCCAACTTGTACGTATTATTTTCTAATTGTTGTCAGTGGCCCATAAAGTCATTCAATAGGCCTATATCAAATATTTATATAACTAGCATTTGTAATTTTAATATACAGATTGAACACCTTTATAAAATATGACTACAGCGCTACTTAATGGCTCGCGAAACAATGCAGGCCAGTGAATAACTTGCTGTCTGCCGTGTAGCATGTGTGCCACGTGAACTTTGCAAGTGTGCCTCGGGAAAATAATTTTATTAACTTTATGTTATTAATTAATAGGCTAATGATTCACAAAAAACTCTACGAAACTTTGAAAAAATTTGGAGATTACGATTACGAGCGTCAGAAATCATATCCTTTGATTAATTCAAGTGCATTCAACATTCTTCTTCCATTAATTTTCTTCTTCGTGGTTTTATGAATTTGGATTTTCAGCTTTAACTGAAATCAAATGTTGAAAGACGGAGAGACTTCTGAGAATCGACGATAAGATGCGAGTATTCTTTTTGTCTCTGGAGCCTATAGTCTTAACTTTATGGATTTGCTCACAAAGCAGGCATTTAGCCGCTTCATTAATGATCATTGCATTCATTAAAAGTTAATACGGTTAATTTGTGCAAATAAATCTCAGATAGTTTTAATTATTAGAATAGACAAGGTCTGACTAGAGTCTAGTCCAGTCACTGAAGTCACTGAAGTAGACTAATTAAACTAGAATGACTATAGAGTAGACTGGATAGACATCAGTAGACTCACTAGAGTAGCCTTTTATAAAACAATTAGAATATTAAAATTTTAATATTATAATATAATAGTGAGAAATAGATTTTTTTAAATAAACGAAATTATTGTTCAGTGTGCCACGAAAATTTTCATTCCTTCTTAGTGTGCCGCAAGCCGAAAAATTGGGGATCACTGCTGTAGTGGATGCGAGAATTGATATGTATCCAGTGCAGTTACTACTATTTCTACTATATTTTTTCTATTTCTATATACAAGCATGTATGTAGAAATAATTGTGCATGCGCAAAGCGAGGGAGTTGAGCTATGATCCTATAGGCGAAGCATTTAGGACTGATTAAAGGAAGTACGTACATCTGTCTCTCCTAAAATCCGTCTTAAATGGTGATATCCATTAGTCTAAACGCTATGTTAAAAGCGCCACACCAAGCAAAATATAAAACTTTAATATAGAATGTAACAATGAACACCTTTTACTTAGTTTAAATCAATGAACATATTCGTAAACACCGGACTGCAGTTAGCTGATTAAACCACCAATTTTGCAATAACCACGATTATAAAGCCGATCAACAGTTGTTAAAAGGTGTGCTGTTGTCTCTAATTTCATCGAGTACGTATTTAACAACATCTTAAGTCGTGCTGACATTAAAAATATGATTGTAAATGTTCAATGTGAGGAAGCATTTTTATTCAAAACGTTAACGTGCGTGTATTAAATTTAGAGAGTACCAAAGCAAAATATTCTGCAAATATCTTGTTTAGTTTACTGTTTATCATTCAATTAGTTTTTATCTTTCATACCGAAAATTTTTATATGTATTATTTTCCGCATGTATACCTATGAGCACTCGTTAAAGCGCTCCTTCAACATTGTTACTAAGAGGAGTTGCCGACTGCAATGCGGACACTGAGTCGGAGTTCAGCGCCAAGGCGCTTGACCAATTGCGAGTGAAAGACTTGCTCAGGGTCCCTGCGCATCGGCTTCATGTGGATTTGAACCCTCAAGCTTCAGGCTTCAAGATACCGAACATAACTCTAGGCCTACACCACCGCGACCCGCAACTCGTAGCAGCACTGTGGTAGTTCGAGTCATATGTGCAACCAGGTAGGTGACCTTTCGTGGATGTGCGAAGGAATCTGCGATGTCCGTTATCAAGTGATGTCATGTTATGTCAACGACAACGTCAGCGATCCAGTACACAAAAGAGTCACTAAAATAGTCTGTTGCGCTCTCGTTTAACACCTTTATAACGGTTATAATTAGCACTATATATAAAGCCTCATTTTAACGGGTGTTTTCTTTTTCTCGAGGTCATCATAATAATACTGCATCGTGCCTTAACAAAATAAAAAAAATCGATGTGTTGAAGGAAAATATTATATATTATGAACAAAAGACGGAATTCACTAATATCGTGACATTTTCGTCTCTAGAATTAATTTATAAAAACCTATTGCTGAAGATGAGCAAAAATGAATAAATAAGTAAATAGAACAATTTTAACTTGATGAGATCAAACATTATTATTAGGCTATACATGATCACAAACATCATTATCATCATTTTTATCGTCTTCTTTTCAAAACAACAGCTCAGCCACTGACGCATGGGCAAGGAAGCACCTTAACTTAATTAATTGTTTTGAAGTCAAGCGACAATAGAGCATTACAGACAATGTGTAATTGTCTTTGAGTCGCCAACTGATCGCATCTATCTATCTATACAATCATCGTCACTATTTCACTTCAAGTAATTGTTCTTGTTCTTCTTCTTGCGGCTGCTGCGGCTGCTGCTGCTGCTGTTCTTCGCTGGAGCATGCGAGGAGGCTGAAGAGCTTCTCGTCGCTAAGGCAACCCTGGATGAACTCCTCTTTCGACA